>BJCM01002936.1:6210-17794 GCA_018326385.1 Flaveria bidentis | reverse complement strand
TATAGAAAGTAACTAAGAACACAGAAAGATAATTTTCAAGATACTTTTATATATTGATTCTCAACTCAAAATACAAGACTCTTACAAGCAGAATATATCATACAATGAGTTACATGGAGAACCTGTATATAATACTATCTATAGCCGGATATACTTTGATACCAGTTGGGATCCTTTAGCTAAAGTCTATACTACAAGACTATAGTTTAAGGTATCTCGGATAAAGTCTTATCTGAGATTTGGTAGTCAGGACATGTCCCTGACTTACCTTTTGTCACCAACTAAAGTTGGTAACATGTACTATCATAAAAAGGTAAACAGTAGAATAAAGTATGGTCAACAACATGGCTCTTTAGGAAGAGGCCATACTGTATCAGAGGTCTGCAGCGGAGTGTCAGAGACCATACTTGTGTCCACTGGTTATAGCAGTGTCTTTCGAAGGTTAAGTGACTTCGGAAGAGTAAGTACTTTCGAAGCCACTTATACTTCAAAAGAGGCTGCTTCTTCCAAGGCTTGGAGACTTTTTCTTTCATCATACTTCGGAAGTGGTCTTTACTTTATTCTTCTAAGACCTGAACTTCGGAAGTATGCACTTGTCTTCGGAAGTAGAGTTCTGTCTTCGGAAGTTTATCTTCTACTTTGTCTTCGGAAGAACTCTACAACCTTCGAAAGTTCCATGATAAGCTTCGGAAGCCTTTGCATGCAACACCAAAATAACTTAAGTGATATAGTTTTGGTTGCATTAGCCTTCTTCTTGATCCAACATATTGTATCCGAAATCCTGATTCAAATCATCTTTTATGCTAGTAAAACTTTTGTAAGCTTTTACTAACGTCGACATGTTAATGCTAAAGAGTAACTTGAACGCTTTGGATTTGTCTTTTGACTTTTTTATTCCATATTATCTTCAGTCAAAATGTTGAATCCTTTAGCTTAGAAGTATGCTACTTTAGCCATAAAATTTTCCATATATAATGTATTTGCAATGCTTTTAAAACCGGATCGAATATCGAGCTAGTCGCTTAAGGATTCACCGGTCGAATTGGTTGGACCGCATCTAAAAAACGAATGACATTAGATATAAACAATTAATATTATATATACACATTATTAGCACTTAACACAATAATATAAAAATATTATATATATTAGGGTAGATTTACACTTATAACACAATATTAGCACTTAAATAACTAAAGTACGTATGATAAATTACTAAACTAAAAAAGAAAAGAGAATTTGTAAGGAAAAATATAAAAATAAAAAAAATTGAAATCCGGTATGATTACCGGTGCAAATGAAACAAGTTTAAATACACACAACCGTCTATTCTTGGTTTGAACGATCCGGTCTGGTTCTGAAAACATATGTGTATTAGTATCATATCACAACCGATCCCATTCTGAAAACATGTGTGTATGATAAACACTTCTATTAGTCAATCTTGAAAATTTACATTGACAAGAAAATCTAAACGTCTACAAAAAGTGTCAAAGATTATTTAACACATGTATAACTTTTGATGATCATGCATGAACATAAGAAAAAGTCTAAGATGTATATTCATTTTATCAACCTTTGGCCGCCTTGTATTTTATTAATTTCTAACTGCTTTTTTATCCGTTGCGTGTTGCCGTAACACCGTACGTTATGTGATAATGCATAAACTATAATTGATCCGATTTGTTTTCGAACTATATTTACGCCAATATGTAGTGACTCGAATTTATACCGTTAAATGAAAACTTATTATATTTGACCCAACTTTTCTCCAAACAAAACATATGTTGAAACATTTATATTTGACTCGTGTCCGAATTAAGTTTATGTCGAAACATAGAGTAAACAAAAATATATTATATTTGATCTGAAGTGTTCCCAAACAAAACTTACTTCGAAACGTTTAAATTTGACTCAAATAATATCTTAACCAAATTTACATCAAAACGCAGACGTTTGTCGAAAAACAGTTAAACCTAGTCATATCCGGAACATTAAAAACTTAAAGGGGTTAAAGTGATATTTTTGAAAGTTTTACAAGGACAAAAACTATCAAATAAAAAGATTGAGGGGGGTTTTTTGGTCAGTGGTACATGTCATCGAATAAGTGTATAGTAACAATTATTATTATATGTATATACATTTATCTTGTAAGTAAATATATAATATACTACTGCATCAACTTTTACGTCACTTTCGTTATTCATTAATTTCTAAGTATACATACATATATCATCATCAAACTTTATAAGCAATTAGGTCCGTAAATAAACCGAACGTTTATAAATTGTTCGGCGGGAAGTTCATTTATATTCGCTTATTTAGGAAATAAACGAACATGAACAAAAATTCATGTTCGTTTAATTAAACGAACAAACATGAACACATGCTTTGTTCGTTCGTTTATGTTCATGAACGTTCATTTATATATGTTCGTTTACGTTTGTTCATTTATGTTCGTTTATTTATATATATTAACATATTAATAAAAGGGTATATGTGTTAACATTTGAAACATAAGTGCATTAAGTTATACTAGAAACCTATAAGTTTAGTGAGATTTTAATTTCCACTAATACACCTAAAAAATATAAATTTATCATTTAAGGTCTTTTTTTGTTCAGTTTTATTTGTTTATTATGGTTCATTTATTTTCATTTGTTATTTTTCATTTATGTTCAGGAATTGTTCTTTAACTTCTTAACGAACAAACACGAACGAACACGGAAATTTTTTATTTTCTTAATGAACAAACATGAACAAAAAATCATGTTTGATAATGTGTTTGTGTTCGTGTTCGGTAAAAGTTAAATGAACAAGTACGAACATATTGATGTTTGTGTTCGTTCAGTTCATCTACAGGCTTATAAGCAACATTTCATGTGATAAGATGTTTAATATACTTAGAAAACTTTACATAGTTTGACTATCTCAGTAATTCCCAAGTATAAGAATGCATTAGCAGCATTTATTACTAGATCAAAATTTTCGTACCTAAGACTTTCCAATAACTTCAAATTATACATGGAAATATCATCATCAAATCGTACTCATCAACTTTTAAGTATAATTATACATACAAATATCCAAATATCGTCACAAATTGTGTAACCAGCATTTACTTCCGTAGAGTTATTCTCGAGGACGGCAAAAGTAGAACAATGGTTTATGCCGGTTTGGTTCCACATGTTTGTTCAAACCCTGATCAGATCGGCACGACTATGATTCAATAGCCTCCCTGCATGGAGTATCGACTTTCGAGAGTCTTAGCAAAAGCTTCCTGAGAGGAAAAGAGGCTACACAATGTCTTGACAACAACAAGAAAGGGAAACCCTCCGGGTGGAAAGGCGGGGTTCACACACCACGTACAAATAAAGGAGGCCTTATGAAAAGACATCACAACAAAGACACGGGCACAACGATTACCATGAAGATAGAGCTCAGTCGGTTTAATTCACCGCTCTCATGAAGTCGCACAAGAAATTCTGCTCACAACTTCATACATTTTTTATGTACCTCACCACATAAATGTTATCTTTGCAACGCATGAGCATAATTTCTAGTTTTTCACTAAATCTCAAATAAGAGTCGAATTATTAACCTTACTTGTTTAGAAACTCTTGTATTACATTGATTGAATAGAATATATTAAATTAACAGTTATTAATTAATATTTAAAAAGTATAAATATTATTTTAAAATATAATATAATTAAAATTATGTATAGTTAATTATATTAGGTAATAAAATAGCAATATTTTTCTCAAACTGTCATCATTACAAAAATTTAGTTTTAAGAAAATTTGTTTTTTAAGTACTACTTTTAAAAGAATGTATTTGTTTCTTAAATTCTTAAAACTTCGTACTTCATAAAATTTTTATTATAATTTTGTTTACGTTTTTAGAGAAAAATAACATGATTTTATCAAAAATATTATTTTATTATTTAAAAGCGTATATATATTTCTTTAGCATTTAATGTCATTAATGGTTGATTTGTTTAAATAGTGACACAGGTAAAAAGTGTCGTAAGAAAACTATAATTTTTATTTATTAGAGAAGATGTATCTAGCTAAACCTCCAAATTACCGGTCTACTACTTCAGCCACGAAAATCACCTTAAGTATTAATATTTCACTATTATCTTACCATCAATCATTCAAGACGAAGTTAATAAAAAAAACACTTCTAAAACTTCATATCATATACGTTAAAATAAATCGCAAAAGAGTCCATAGCATAACCGCTAAATCGCGTAGATCAGGGCCGACTCTACAATGTAATTTGTGACGTCACATGTTTGAAGCCTCCTATAAATAAGGGCCCACACTTCATATCATATACGTTTTGGTATTTTATGGATCAATAGAATTTTGAAACAAGAATAATACTTGATAGTTGAATCTAGATGAAAATTTTGATGATTTGATATATTATTAAAAAGAAACACAACTACACAATTCACAAACCAAACGACCATTTTTAAGTTCATTTCTTTTCGATCAATATCGCCATCGGCTAGCCTTTGTTTGCATCTTGTTTGTTCAAAGAAATTAACTATCAACAAATCACGGTTAGTATATCAATTTTTCTTTGATTTATTGTTTCTGGTCAAAAAATTGATTAGGTTGTTTTTGTTTAGATTACGTTTTACAAAAGGATCTTATTTTTTTTAGTTCGATTGGGCCCGGAAAATAATCAGTCTTTTCTTTTATTTTGTTATGTTATTAAAATGATTTGTCATTATGTAATTTTGAAAACATTTCTTCTACATAGTTACATTCTTACATAAATAAACTAAAGTATCGAGATAGTAAAATAATAAAATTTATTGATACATTAAGCTGAATTACTTGTCAATCCACTTCCCTGTAGCTATAATAGTTAATAAAGAGCCGCCACTGAATAAGTAAACGAATAATAAGTGTTTAATACGGAAAATTACCATTCCTCGTTTTCATTCTTATATTTATAATAAAAATATTTTTTCTTTCGATTAAATAATATTTTTTTATATTTTTACTTCACTTACAATCAATTTTTAAAATATATTGAATATGGAAGAGAGCGAGAGCTTCCAAATTTTTTATCTCATTCACTAATAATCATTCACAATCATCTCTCATAATATAAGACACACACTCACATCAAAATAAAAAATTTAGTATTCACTCTATCTCCTCTATCCTCATCCCTCTACTTACAAAACATTACTTATTTATTATCTCTTTCAATTAAATAATATTTTTTATATCTTTATCATTATTTTTTTCTTCTCCACTCACAATCATTTTTAAAAACATAATTTTTTATAAAGATTGTATTGTGTTTCTCTAAATATGAGGAATCACCGTACAATCCCCACAAATTTTGCCTCTACTTCATTCGCAATCACTCATAACCATCTCTTATAATATAAGACACATACTCCTATTAAAATAAAGAACTTAGTGTGAGTGCTCTAACATTGTATTATATACACACACTTGAATAATAAGTCTTGAAATTTAGTAAGCGGTTTTGATTTTCGGTTAATTTTAGTGAGGGTGGGAGGGGTACTCACACCATACACACATCACATACCATCAATAACATTTTGTCATATGACACCACACCACATCATTTGGAGAGGTGTACTCGTACCACTCTATGCCATATTTTTTTAATACTCCATTTGGTGGCGGCCGAAAGATGTCTGACGAACTCGATGACGGAGGCTGGCAGCGGGGCTGGAGGGTTGGGGCCCCTAATGGCTCTTTGCAACGGTAAAAAATGGAGGGTGAGGTGCCCGGCGTCACAATACCGGAAAACAACAAAAATCACGACGTGGGGCTAGTGGCAGTGTTGTCATGAGGCGTGGGGTACCAACGCGTCCTCACGGCGGGTACCCCGACCATCCACTATGGGTTAGACCCGTCACAAAAAAATTACCAAAACAGGTACTTGCCCTGCCTTGATTAGTCTGGTTTTTTCTAAAAAAATTTTTATTTGGGTTTTTATGTATCCAAGTTGTAGAAGCATCAAGGAAATATGAGAGATTTCTAGGTCTATCAATTACAAAAATCTATTAATCTATTAATATACATATTTTGAGCAACGTATTTGTGTTGAATGTTGCAACCTACAAGTGTGAACCATACAAGGCATGAAGCACGTACATGACGTGGTTTTCATTATAATTAAGTCCCAAAAATACAAGGGTATTTTTGGAAGATTTTGCTGAACTTTGAAGACACTACTTTAGTGGCTTAATTACGAAGTCATTTTGCTTAACAATTAAGTCCCAAACGAACAATTCAAGATGAGTTCTCTTAGCAAACAAGCTATCTAGAGGTGCCTCAATATTAATAGTTTCGAGTTTTTTTTATAGAACTCTCCTTAATCAAATTCTTCTAATAAATCTATTAAAATTAATTCTGTATTATTGAATAAGAAATCATATAAGCGGTAAAAAGAAGAAAGTGATATCAAAGATAAAGTAAAACAAGATACCTCATCCAACGTTGTTGAGCGAAGATATTGATATTTAAATGAGAGTTTTCCCAACCCAAGGTTTGCAATTTAACTCAACAATACATAATTCTATATCTAAAGGGTCTAAAGTAGAAACAAACAAATGGTTAACCTTAAATGAAACCAAAATGGTCAATATTTTCAGGAAATACAATGAAATTGTAATGGCAACCATCACAATCATGTTTGTAACTCATAAAAATGAAATATAAACGTTTCTAAGAAGAAAAAGAAAATAACAAGAGCCAGTAGCATTTGAAAAATATTTTCACAGTAATTGGCAAAAAACAGTTAGAATAAAAGTCACCAAATGTGCAACCTTTTAATTTGATTTATTTAAAAACTAAAACTGTTTCAACAGTCTGAACCATATCGTAAAAAGGTACAAGTGCAACATCCAAGTTGGATACAAGAATTTATACCTTCCCACTAGAAGCCAGAAACAGAATACTAATATTCCAATAACATTTAGTCGGCAAACATGATTTTAAAAGTTAAAGATAATAACATGTGTTACATACGGTTCGTTAGTTACTTTTGAATAATCATTGTTTTTAGTGTGTATCCGGGACAGAACAAAGCTCTGTTTTGTACATAAAGCCACCAAGCTAACAAGCTCAAGCTTACATAATTGCAGCCAAACCAATTGCACTTCCATCATCTGTTCTGGAATCTGAGGTGGCAGGTAGCGAGCTTCGAGGCCTTGCTGGAAAACACAAATTGCATATTTAGTTACTAGTCGTTAAATTTTTTAACCTTAGAGTTCCCATTCGCTGATTTACCAAAGAATTACATTTACTAAATTATCCCACAGAATTGATGTCATTTAAGTGAATACGTCCACATTGTCTGATAAACTTGAAAATAAGGTATGCCGAAAAGAGAAAATACAGAAGGTACTTACCAACAACATTTGTGATTACATTAACACTTTTTTGAACAGCTAGCGCTTTCAACTGGTTTGCAGTACCGACCAACAACAAGCTTTTCATAAGCTGTTTTTGTTCCTTAGGGCTGCTGGTCTTTCCCAATGCTTCTTCAAAGGCAAGCAGCTCTTGAGGCCCGATGCAAGGAAGCGAGAGCAAAATCTATAGAAAAAAAGCAGAAAATTAATTAAAGTGTGTGAAATTTAATATAAAAGTATTATTAACATGGAAAAAGACGAATTACTAACTTGTCTGGGTGCTGGATCTTGCTTACTGAAGCTCACAAATATTTCACAACAAAGACCAACTAGGTTGGCACTGGTAAAAGCATTTGATTCTAGAGCTAAACCTTGAATTATAGCAGCGAACAAATCTTTACAAACAAACTGTCTCAATTCAACATTGTTTGTTGAGATAGCCAAAAGAACTATGGTCCCACAGAAGGAAGTGACCTTAGCTGTGGCTTCAACATCTGTCCATCTAAATGCATCTAAACACAAATGCAGTAGTGGAACGGCTATATCCTTGTTCTTTAGGAGAAACCTGCAAGAAGTCACGATTACTTCAATTTAAAGCTTATAGAACAAGAATCTCAGAGGTGACAATTTGACCAATTATTTATGAATAGGCAGAACATGTAAAACAAAAAAAACAGAAGAAAAACAGCCTGTAATTCATTTATTCAACATAAATTGTTATGGAATATATAAATTTCTATAATATTTGGCATAGTAGTTGTTAATAAAAAAAAACTCAATGTTTTGGACAAAAAATGTTTTAAGTCAACCAGGTAGTCTCACCAGTACCAAACAAAAAAAAGGTACGACTTAGACCCATCCCAATTTGGCCTGTTACTCAACCTGCGCTGTTTTGCCACCTCTAGAGGTTCATTTGGCCTTAATGACTCATATGTCAAACGTACCCAACTACAGAGTTAGACAATACATCAGAATCTGTAGGTAACTGCTCAGAGTGGAGCCCAGAATTTAATCCTGGTGAACCTAGAACTGAAAGTAGTGTGCAAATTTCACGAGTCAAAACCCGAAGTAGCTTTTCCTCCATCACTTCCACTTTTAAATCGGGCCCACCTAAATTCCCACAAAGATCAGGAACCTTGGCTCTCCCTTCCTCTAAAAGAGCAGACCATGAGCACCTCAAAGCCTGGTGAGAATATACAAGCAGTGGATATAGGAGCCTTTGTAACCATATATCCCATAGATCCGATGGACAGTTTTTTACTAATGGTGTTAAAATTGAGTGAACAAGCTGTCTTATATGTCTGAACTCCATTGAATTGATATTCTCCATTAGCGCCAAGTCAACAGCCTCAATATCTGTGCATCTAAAAAATGATTCTCCAACTGTTGTTGATAGCCCCAATACATTATACCTATCACCAAAAAAAATATACATATCAGTAACTCCAACACACACGTTAACCAAATACAACAAATTGTAACAAGCTACCAAAGGTTACATATTTGGTTGCTTACCCACTCTCTCTAATACCCTTTAACCAGTTCCTGATATCAGTTTCATTTGGTTCTGCATTTCCATCTTTCATATTTACAGGGATGCCATCAGCAAAAGTTATTGCACCTTTGGGCATTTTAGGGTTACTTTCCCCAAGAAGACTGGTTCGCTCAACATCACTCATAGCCATAGCAGCCTTTATTTCTCCAGGTAACATTTGAGTTACAGCTGGTGACCAAAGAGAATGTATTGCACGGAGAAGCTGGAAGAAGAAAAAAAAGCAACAATTATATGATTTGTAAGTTCTTGCAGACAAATACTACTAAAGGAATTAGTAAAGGCATATATTCATATTTTCTTAACAGCATATTAGGAAGTCCAGCTTTGGGATCCATTAAGAAACTGTAGAAACAATTTTCAACAAGGGATGTAGAATCATCATCAACACTGACAATTGTGGTGGCCAGGCAAATTGGGTAACAGATTAGGACTGAATCGGGTCATTTATTTGCACAAGTCGGGCCAGGCTGGGTTGACCTACAAACAATTTAGGAAGTTGTATACATTACACATGTCTTTTAGGGGACTTTCAATCTGTCTCACCCACAGTCCCATTCTCCTTTTAGCTAATTTCTTTTTATTTGACTCGTTTAAGATAAAACACAACCCATATCAACCCATTCATAAGTGAGTCCAAATTGCCACCTCTAGCAATTATTTAAGCATGAGGTTACTGTATAAAAAAATTACATGAGCTGATAAAATGGTATAATAAAAAAAGGAAATTACTTTGAGCAGAGGTGGAAGCATCCAGGGCAGATGAGAAGCCAATGGATGTGGAACAGATGACGCAGTAGAACTATTGGTATTCACACTGCTTTTTTTAACGCCACTCCTCTTAAGTGCTTTCTCAAAGAATGTAACAGTGTGAAATAATGACCACATAAATTGTGTCTCACCACACAATTTAATCAGACCTGCAGGGTCAGATAAATATGCATTTTGCCATTCGAGTTGAGTCCACTGATGGCTCAAAGGCTCAAGCAACCAGGTCATAACTTCTTGCTGTTGTTGAGGTCTGCACCAGTATACATAACATGGTCAATGAAATCAACACAGGCCATCAGGCACATAAACTAAAAAAGCCCAGAAGTGAATAAATTACCCAGCTGCAGAGGCCATAATAAGAAATGTTTCACCAAAAAGATTGTGCTCCCCACGAAGCAACTGACCTCCCTTCTGCAGATATGATACAGTGTCTGCTATGCCCTGTTATAAAAAAGATTCATAGATTACTGACGGTACCTTTTGTAAGGCAGTTCAGGTTGACCCAGAGATCTTTTTGCCTAAAAATAAACATTTATATGAACATTTAATGTCAAACATGAATTACCTTCATGTGTGGTAAAAGACTGGTGTCAGCAGTTTTGGCTAATCGTACAAAGGATGTGCAAATATGTAATCTTGCATGCCTAGCTCCACTGATTGAAGGATCCTACCAAACAAATGACATGATAAATAACTAATTATTAAATATAAAATACAAGCTCAGCTTTCACATTTTAAGTGGATTTCATATAAAACTGTAACTGAAAACCAAACCTTCATAAGGATTGGCAATGAGTTTAGGAGCTCAAACAATTTATTGATGACACTTCCCACAGCATCAGGATGGTACTTCAAGAAGGGACCAAGTGCCTCAAAATAGTGCCCGACTACTTCAACTAATTCAGGTTCAGTCCATTTTAAAGAAAGAAGTTGCTGAAGTAAACCTTTAATTCACAGTTAATGGTGTAATTAGCATGAGATGATAATGTTAAAAAGTTTTGAGAATGCATAAAAGTTGACACGTAAAAAAACCTTCTAGTATTCTGCACGAGGCAAGTTGTGCATCAGAGCAACTCCCATTATTATCATTTGAACCATCAAATACAGCTGCCACAACATTCTCTAATGCAAGTTGCATGCTTTCTAGTGTGGCCAAATTCTGAAATTTGATTACACAAAGGTATTCATGATACAAAATATTATTTGTCTTAAATAAATGCTGATGGATTGCAGAAAACCCAAAATTTAGATGTGAACCTTCAAAACCCATTTACCTATTAACCTATTCATGGCTCAACTTTGGTTATATATTCTCTAAAAGAACTAATCGTAAATAATAACCTAAAAGAACACATTTCAAATGGGTTGAAAGTCACCCAAAGTGTTTTAAAAACCTCTAAATGTTTATATAAGAAAATACTATTTGGTGATTATATTTGACGCATTAAGTCATCTAACTATTAAGAATCTGGGAAAGGTGATTCATGTCACCCCTACTCCTTTTGACTACCTCCAAAATATGACATATTTTGGGTTTTTGATCCGTCAAGCACGCCTCCCGACCTACCCATTTTGCTACCTCTTGAAAACGTATACTCAAGAACCAGAAATAGAGTATTGTTCCTACCTGGGAAGGCAGTGGAGCAAGAAGAAGGCTCTTGATGATCATAATAATTCTGTCTGAAACTTTGTTGACTGCTATAACAGGTTTGAAAGAAGCAATAAGCCGAATCAGTTCCAACTGCATATAGTGGTTTACACATCAGTGAGGGTGAAAAGGATAAAAGCAAACCCATATACTTGTTTAGTTTTGACAGCCTTTTAGAAGTATAAAATAATAAAGA
>BJCM01002916.1:0-10775 GCA_018326385.1 Flaveria bidentis | reverse complement strand
TATATTAATGACAAAAATGTAATTAATGGTATTTGTAACTTAAAAATGGTTTTATTTATAACAATAAATTTATATAAAAATGGTGTATTTCATGATGACGGTGGTGATATGTGTAAAGGTTTAAGTGGCAGCAATGCAACAACAAGAGCACAAGCGTATCCACACAGGTAGTTCATAAAGGTGAGGAATGACCGACTAACGAAAAGATAACGGAACACGTCAATAGACGGACCTTTTGGTGACGGATGTCACAATATGATACCCAACATCTTTACCCACCATCTCTATCGGAACCACCACCTTGGTTAAGACCCCCTTTCGTTTATATACAAACCAATTAAAGGACATGTTTTTCTCATCAAGTTATCGAAGTCATTAACAATACCTACCTTCAAGAACCCTAATTTAAAAGAAAACTTTATTTCTGGTAGTGGTGGTTGGGTTGTTGATGGTGGTGGTGGTGGTTGGGTAAGTGCGTTGACAGATTTGATGGGCGATGTGTAGTAGGTTGGAGATTAGGGTTAACCGTACCCTACCTCTAATTTCCCACCGTCAATTCCCCACCTTCTCTAGTTCCTCATTTTGATCTGATGAGATAATGTGATGTTGCTGATGATGATTGTGGATGATCATGAGGCAATTGATTTGGGTTTTATACAAGAAAGAAGGTGGAGATAGTTCAACGGTCGGCGGTAATGGTGGTGGCTAATGATCGATGGTCACAGATATTAGGATTACCAAGGGAGAGGGAAGGCGAGATGATGTGACCATGGTGGTAGATGAAAAACATATGGGCGGTGGAGATAGATGGTGGTAGTGTAAGAGTGCTGGAGTTGATGCTTCGATGGTGTTGATGCACTAATGGTGATGATGATGAGGTTGTGGAGAATTTCTTTTTTATAGATATTTTGTATATTAATTATAGTTAATTACATAATTAGCCCATCAAATATAAATGTTACATAATTTTTTCCTTCAATGTAAAAAGACTAAAATTTCCTTGAACTTAATAGAAAAATTAAAATATGTTAGTATTAATACTTATTTTTCTTACAAAATTGAAAACACAATACCCCAACCCGTTACAAAAAAAACTTATTACCTAAACCTGTTATTTTCAATAAATCATAGGGACCATTTGCGTAATTAACTCTTGTTTTTATAGATTACGTAAAGAGTAAATTACATGGATGATCTTTGTGATCCGGTCAAAATTTCAGATTTGATCCTTAACTTTTAAAAAACTCAAACATAATCCCTAACATTTTATTTCTCTTTCACCGGTAGTCCCTAAGTTTGTTAATTAGTAGTTAGTCTTGTTAAAAATTTTAAAAAAACAACTTTACCCCAATGACCACCTATGTAATTAATTTTCTAATATATAAAATAATATGTTAAATAACATTTATGACTTTTTCAATTTTTTTAGTTTTATTTTATTATTGTTGTGTTAATTATTTACCTGAATATATTCTAATATTAAGAATAGAAATGTTTTTAAAAGATTTTTTAAATGTTCGGTTTATTTAATCGTCTTTTTTAGAGCGTTTGAGTTTTTTTAATCTATTATTTAAAACAATCCGATTTTTAAACATGTTTATTAATATTGTTTACTTTTAAAATGGGTCATTTTGTAATGTTTTCTAAACCGTTCAATATTTAATCGTCTCTTTTTAGGATCATTCATTTTTGAACAATTTTTAAAACCATTTGTATATAAAACAACTTTTATGAAACATTTGTACGTCCTTTTTAAATCGTTTAGTTTTTTGAAATGTTTTTTTAAAACCGTCCTGTTTTTTGAAATATCATTCTTAAAACCATCTAGTTTATTAAACGCCCTTCAGCTTATAATCAACAGTTTAAATAAAATTAAAAATCAAATGTTTTTAAAAATAAAACATTTTAGAAGACCAATCAATTCTAAAATAGACGTTCGAAAAGTTTAGCGTTATAAAAAAGGTTTAGAAACACACTGTTTAAAGAAAATCCTTTTTATAAGTTCTTAAAATTATGTAAAAAAACTTTTGAATAAGAAAATTTTCGTAATGTTTAAGAAAACAAACGATGGCGTTTAAAGGAATGAGTTTAAATAAGACGTGTAAATACTAGAAGAAAAAACTTTAAAAAATGAATAATTTTAAAAGTTAGATTTAAGAGTTAAAACATTTTTATAAAGACATTTAAAAACATAAGGTTTAAAAAAATATAATACTTGCATGGTTTTTAAGAAGTTGTTAAAGTTCAAACGGTTTAAGAAAGAAGGTTGAAAAACCAAATAATATTTTTTGAACTTTTTTTAAAGAGTTTATTTTTGTATTTATAAGCCATACTTTTAATAAAAAAGGTTATAATAATAAAATAGTAAAATAAAAATAAAAAATAAAAATAAAATAAACTACTTTGAAAAATAAAAATATAAATGTTAATTTAATAAATTCACACACATATATTTTTAGTTTAAAAAATACATTACATGGATGGTCTTATAGGTAAAACGATCATTTTGATAACTTTAACACCATTAAGTATTAATTAACTGACCTAAGGATTATAGATGAAAAAGAAATAAAACATTAAGGACCATTGCACATTAATGTTTAAATTTTCTAGACCAAATCCAAAATTTGATGAGACCATAGGGACCGACTATACTCTTCTATAAAATTATTTTTATATATCACTATGTTTTACAATTAAAAGTGCATAATTATATTATTTAACTAATGTATTTTCTAATTCATAGTGTTTAAAATAACATAATAACGATAAAAAATACAATGAGAAATTTATCATTATGTTTTATTTCTATATTATTTTATCAATGTTTTTAATATATTAGATTAATTTTTTTGAACAACATGTATTAGATTAATTAGCAGTTAATTTATAATTATTTTTTAAATACTAGAAATAGAAAATAGTGTTATTTCACCATTATATATATATGTATATATATATATATATATATATATATATATTTAGAATTCATCATTTTTTTAGAAAACAATATACTACTAAGAAAAACATAAGAACTAAAAAAATTATAATAAACTGCAATTAATGCACAATGACAAGTAAAAATCATATTAGCTTAAAAACTTAAAAATATTATTATCTTTTTGTATAACTATATTATACTTGTTTTAAAGATACTGACTTGAGGTTTGATCTCAGTAGTCAATGAAAATGTACTAGTGCGTTGTCTTAACATGGTGTAATTTGTTATAAAATAAAATATCTTATATCAAATTTACGAACGTTTAAAAATGACAAAATTTAAAAAAGTGTTAACAATATCAAGTTTAGCTACAAGTAGTAAACACATTCTTTCATATTTTGGCATAACTATCAGTTATACAGTGAAATATTTTGAGCAAAAAATTTCTTATAAGATTCTCGCTTACATGTTTTCAGTCATTTATTGATGTGAGTCCACTTCCATTAGTGAGACTTTTATAAATTGCAATTAAGTAATTGATTGTTACCCTTGGGTCTTTCAATTAGTTGAAATAACAACGTACTTGGGTTTAGCATATGCGAGATCGTTATTTGGACGACGATGATACTCTTTTGTTATTGATGGATTACCAACACATTCTGAAAATTCTCTTAACATATGTAAAACTTATTAATACGTGGATTCTTGATTCAAAAACAATTAGGAGACGTTTGGTTGGAAGGAATGGAATGGAATAAAATTGAGAAACTAATATAATTTTCAAATAAAATTATGTTTGAGTGGGTAATAATATGTAAAATCTAAAGGAATGTTTCATCTCAAATTCCCTTGGTTATGGAAGTTCAAATTCCCTCTCTTGGTGGAAGGATTTTGAAATCTCACAACCAAATGAGTTTAAAGTGAAACATTCCTTTAGATTTTATATGTCATTACCCACTCAAACATAAGTTTATTTAATAATTATATTAGTTTCTTAAATCTATTTCATTCCATTTTTTTCATTTCATTCTTTTCAACCAAACACCTCTAACAATAAATATCAATAATTTTTAGTTAGTTGCTGCTCATGAAATGATTGAGAAGAGTTACTAATTAGGCACAAAGAAGTAAGCAATATTGTGTTTGATTAATTAAAGAAACTATTGATCCCATAAAGTTGTATATACCAAGTGAACAAAATAAATCAATTAGATAGTGGTTTAAATATCTACGAGATGTAACAGATCGATGAACTTTTGTGACACCTTCGATATATGAGCATATGGAAGTTCCTTTTCTAAAGTTTCGGCACCATATTAGTATTTGTCAGAATACTATAACAAAAATTATATTATAGTGGTTATTTTGATCTTTTGAAGCGGTTCATGAATCGCTGTAAATATATGCGTTGTGAAAGATGTCATTTTTTTAAACACTCAATAAGCGCGTTACAAAAAGAAAAGTCACCCAGCATTCTAAACCCATTTAAGGTGGTTTTAAACCGTTGCGTTTTGTTAAAAGAATATGATGCCTTTTTTTTATGAAAATACACGGGTGTTGCGGAATTATACAAACATATTATTTATTTTAAATTAAATACAAAGCTCTCATCAGTGGTGAAGCTTGAACAAAAGAGAAGGAGGAGGGGGGTGTACACAATATATATAAAATGTTCGAACGAAAACATATAAATTTCCACTTCTGACTTAACTACTCCACCCACGGCTCTCATTTACGTAACACTGTAAACTATATATTATAAGTACAAAATTATTGGTTTTATACTGCGGTTTTTAGTTACAAAATATAGTTATTCAAGGAAATTTAAACAAAAATATTATCCATACTAAATTATTGTTAAATATTGTTGGAAATTCAGTAAAAAGTAGGGTTTTCGCTAACTTTGAACACTAATAATTATTTGTTTTTGTTACTAATATAAATATTAGTTATTGGTTTGTATTCTATAATATGAAAGGATTACAACAAATCAAATCGTGTTCAAAACGGAGCTAAGATGAATGAAATATCGATTCTCAATATTGGGTAGTTGAAACATAAAAACAATGGAAATTATTGAGTTCATCTGCTAAGCGACATGCTGCTACTACAGGTGATGAATGTCGAGGTTCATATTTTGTTCAGCAGATTAGACTGCTAATCTGCACGCGCACCATCTACTTAAAAACAAACTTTAGCACTCAGCTGATTAATTGTTGCAAGTCTGTTCAGCTCCAAACACTACGCACATTTAGAACTTGCATTAACTTAGTGTTAATGTAGAGACTCTTGAAGTGATTAAACTCACGAAGTCACATTTGAAAACTAACATTAACTCAGTGTTTCACACATCTCAATTCATGGGTGCTATGTTAAGTTGCTAGTTAATACATGTTTCACACGTCTCAATCTGAAGATTTCTTTAAGTGTTTTCAGCATTTCATAGTAGTATTGTAATTCATATTTGTTGATATATGTTGATTGATATATGTTGATATATATTTCACTCAATAGTATAATCTGTTTAGGCTCTTGTATTCTAAAAGACAAAAAAATCACCTGGATGACCTGAAATTTATTTTAAGAAACCGCTGTTGAATAGAAATCTCCAATCACATATGTTTTCATTGTTCTTGTCGTTTCTGTTCCTTAAGTTTATTTCCTATTTTTTGTAATAACTCTTATTTCATTTACTTTCCTACACGTAGAAGTAAAATTTACCAGTTTGCCCAATCTACGTTTTAAAGTATACGGGGTTTTACCTAAATAATAAAATATAAAGTTAATTGTCATTTTCATCCTTAAGTTTTGGTTTGTTTTGTTATTTTCATTCAAATTTTTTTTCTCTTTTGAGTCTCTGTCTTTTTTAAAGTTTTATTATCCATTTTTGTTAAGTTAATTGGTTATATTTGTTGAGTTAGGATCATTTAAGTTATTATATAAAATAAAAACTTAAATAATTTATATAATGATTTAAAGACCTCTAAATTAATACACACAATTAACTAAGTTAACAAAAATAAAATAAAAATGATAACTTTTTTAAAAATAAGGGACTTAGAAGGAAAAAAATTTGAATAGAAATAACAAAACATAACAAAACTTAAATACGAAAATGACAATTAAATTTAAAAGTTATTACAATCTTTCCTGCTATAGGTTTTTCTATTTTTATTATAATCTTTCAGGTTATCACTAATGGGAATCTTAAACCTCAACACATGATTGTTGCAGCCTCAAACCACAATTTAAGACCGTTGGCGGTCTCGACACTCAAGTTATTACTACTGGCAGTCTCGACCCTCAAGTTACAACTGTTGGCAGTGTCGTCCCTAAAGTCATGATTGTTGACAAGTGTTGAACCCAAGTAATGATCGTTGGCAATCTTACCCCTCAAGTTATTTTTATTGGCAAATGACCCCCAAATTATTGGATGGTTTCATGGCATGCATCTTTATTAACCCACCATCCTATTATGTGTATGAGAGCTTTCTTAGCTATAAGGCCCCGTTTACGGGACGCTCACAGTTGGACATTCATTGCACATAAATCATAAAATATACATTTCAATTTCTAAAACATCGCAATGGAATTCTTTAAAACAAACCACTTCATTTATATATATAATTGCTTTTGTAAAATAATACAATATTGTTAAATTACAAAATATTATAATTTGCATTACATCACAAAAACATTATCATAACATGAAATGGATGTCAACCAAAATAATCCAAATAGTTGCCCGTGCCATCCTTAGCAACATTCACCTGCCAACTGGAAACACATAAAAGTCAGCGTTATTCAGTGAGTTCTAGTTTTATAAAGTAAAATACATTCCTTTTGTTTAAAACCATTCTTTACTTTCATACGCAATCATACAACATACGTACACATAGATAATATCATTATTATCCCATTAACATTCATTATTCAACTTCCATTCTTTCTTTCTAGACCAAAGTCATCACCTATACCCCAAACATAGGCACGAAGCGTGTATTGGGCCGAAGTTTATAAAAAGACTTCCATAATGCACATAGCCTGGCACAAGAATCGGGGTAAGCGACAAAGATCCCACCTATATGTTATGCCCCAAACATAGCACAATGCGGATACTGGGCCAAAGTTTATCAGACTTCCATAACGCACATAGCCTGATACCAGCACCGGGGCAAGCAACATGGATTCCATACATAAGTTTACCCCAAACGTAAACACAAAGCGTGTATTGGGTCGAAGTTTATAAGACTTCCATAACGCACATAGCCTGGCACTAGCACCGGGGTAAACATCCAAGGTCACATTTATAAGCTATGCATTTGGCCAGTCACAAAGAGTAGACCCCTGTGTGTATCTTTACGGGTTAGCTAAACCACACACAGTTGAGCTAACGACATTTTAGACTCGTGCACCTCCTTACATTTCTTGCAAGCTTTCCATTTCATCATTCATTAATGCATGCATTCTTTCACACTTTACGTTCCTCTTTTCATTATCTTTTCGCTTTACATTATGTAATACTTTGCGTTTACTTTCATAATCATACCACGTAAAGCCACGAAAAATGGACATGCATAACAAGGAACATAACATGACCATACATAACATAGCATCATCACACATCATCATGCAGGCCGCATATCATAACATCAACCATCACAACACACATGACATTACAAAGTCAACTTTCGTCACTTCCAGGAACCTCCCAAGTCAAAGCCTACACTTTACATTTTCCCCAAAAATTTAGAAAAATATTCTAAGTCTTAAGCGCATGGGCACTATGTAGGCACATGACCTTCTCGGCGCATGGGAACACTTAGGCGCATGGAAAAGGTTCTGGGCGCATGTGCACTATTTGGGCGCATGAACCAACACTTTGTCATTCTAGCAAAATTCTAGACGAATGAGCACTATGCAAGCGCATGAGTGCTTAGGCGCATGGGCTTTTAAGGTGTGTGGACACTTAGTCAATTTCAGTCTATTCCTAGGTGCATGGCTACTATTTGGGCATATGGGATTTGGGTGCATGGGGAAAACACTTAGGTGTCTAGACAGTTAGGCGCATGGGACATTATTTAGGCGCATGAGCAACTAATCCACCTCAAATCATTCTAACTCAGTCTCAAACATCATTTCAACATGTTCTAAGCTTATCTCTAACATTCTAAGCATCACAACAAGAACATGGCATCATCAAAACATCAAGAACACCCAAAATCATAACCCACCCGCATCACACATACACACACACGGGTGTAACACCCACATGTATAAAAACATCCACACATGCATTTCCAGCTCCAAAATCAGTTAAAACATGTAAAAGGGGGTTCTAGAACTCACCTTAGCAGCATTTGGGTATGACTTCCTTGAAACCCATTTGCTATGAGCTCAAACACCTAAAACCCACCTAAATACAAACCCAGACACACACACAAACACATAAGCATATAACCGAGGCATAGGCCGGACAAGAATATTCAAAAACACCAAATTCTTACTTGAATTCAGCCTTCTTCTTCTTCTTTTCTCTAAAACCGAAGCTTCCTCTGCTTTCTCTCTCTAAAATCCAATGAAAAGGAAGGTGTTATAGGTGTGGGCGACCATGCCCACCTTTTTGAACAAAACTATAATAAACTTTGTCCTTTGCACAACTTTAACCTCTCAACTTTGGTTTTATTGTGTTTCTTTCTTTTTCTTTACTTTTATTCTTTCTTTCTTGTCTATTAAAAATATCCGGGTTTTACAAGTCCACCCCCTTATATAGGTTTTGTCCCCGAAACCTGTTATTCCTCAAATAAATATAGGTAATGCCGCCTCATCTTTTTTTCAGTCTCCCACGTAGACTTAGATCTCGTCCTGTGCTTCCACTGTACATGCACAAGAGGAACCACTTTATTCCTTAACCTCTTCTCCTTACGATCTATGATCGCCACTGGCTGCTACACATAATTGAGTTGTTCATCCACTTTGATATCTTCCAGTGGTACAATCATATCCTCATCAGCTAAACACATTCACAGATAAGATACATGGAATGTCGGGTGAATTCCACTTAATTCACCGGGTAACTCCAACCTATAGGCCACATCTCCTACTCGAGCAATGATTTGGAAAGGCCCTATGTATCTCGGGCTCAACTTGCACTGCTTCCTGAACCGAATGATACCTTCCCAATGTGAGACTTTCAACATAACCTTGTCACCCACCTGGAACTCAATCGGTCTATGTTTTTTATCAGTATACGACTTATTCCTATCTTTAGCTACCTTCATGAAGGCTTTGATCTTTTCAAGCTTCTCAGTCATAGCCTCAATCACCTCAATACTCCCCAACTCCTTCTGACCAATATCACCCCAACAAACGGGTGTTTTACATCTCCTACCATATAGCATCTCATAAGAGGGCATACCAAGACTGGCATGATAACTATTGTTGTATGAGAACTCAGCTAATGGTAAGTGGTCATCCCAACTTTATACAAAATCGATGACGCATGCCCGAAGCATATCTTCTAGTCTCTATATCGTCCTCTCCAATTGACTATCCATCTGTGGATGATAAGCCATGCTAATGTGTAACCTTGTCCCTATCGCATCATGAAACTTCTTCCAAAACATAGATGTAAACCAAGTGTCACGATCAGAGACGATAGACACCGGCACACCATGACGAGTTACAATCTCCTTGATGAATAGATCCATGAGTCTCTCAGAGGAATATGTTTCACGGATCAGTAGGAAGTGATCACTCTTTGTCAGATGATCAACTATTACCCATATGGCATCATACCCTCGTGTGGTACGTGGTAACTTCGTGATAAAGTCTATGGTGATATGCTCCCACTTCCACTCGGGTATATCCAAAGGTTGGATCTTCCCGTACGGCTTTCGATGCTCCGCCTTCACTTGCAAGCAAGTAAGGCACTTACTCACATACTCCGCTACATCGTGCTTCATACCCGGCCACCAATAATCTTTCTTCATGTCTTGGTACATCTTTGTAGAACCGGGATGAATAGAGTATCGAGTCTTGTAAGCTTCATCCATGATCTTCATGCGTAGATCCCCAAAACGAGGAATCTACATTCGTCCAAATCGGGTTCTAGCACCAAGTGTGTTTTCACGCAATTCAACAACCAGACCTCTCATTCTTTCGGAGTTAAGATGATCTTTTTTCAATGCCTCATATTAAAACTCTTTGACTTGCTTCATCACATCGGAGGTCATGATCAACTTGGTATGCTTTCACCCGAATCGGTTCGGGTCTCTCTTTCCGGCTAAGGGCATCCACCACCACGTTGGCTTTTCCCGGATGGTAATGGATCTCGCAATCATAATCCTTTATAAGCTTCAACCATCTCCTCTGCCTCATGTTCAAATCATTATGTTCAAAAAGGTACTTCAGGCTCTTGTGGTCGGTGAATATAGTGCACTTTGTACCGTATAGGTAGTGCCTCTAAATCTTTAATGCAAAGACCACGGCTGCTAGCTCCAAGTCATGAGTAGGGTAGTTGACCTTATCAACCTTCAACTGTTGGGATGCATAGGCTATAACTTTCCCCCTTTTCATTAACACACACCCCAACCCCGAGTAGGAAGCATCAGAATAAACCACCAGATCTTCACTTCCATCGGGTAATGACAGAACGGGAGTTTGAGTCAACCTCGCCTTCAATTCCTCGAACGCCTTCTCTTGAGCTTGACCCCATACGAACTTTACATCTTTTCGGGTCAACTTGGTTAGTGGAGAAGCGATCTTTGAGAAGTCTTGAATGAACCTCCTGTAGTAGCCCGCCAAACCCAAGAAACTACGAATCTCGAATGGC
>BJCM01002914.1:4932-22152 GCA_018326385.1 Flaveria bidentis | reverse complement strand
GATAAACAGGATTTGTGCCTCTGATTATGATCATCTAGGGGTCAGATAATCTATTTTGAATAATTCGTTTTATACAACCTACTACAAAACGGATTATATTCAAGAAAAATAAATTACTCTATATGTGAATAAACCAACGTAATGAACATTGTTTTGGAATTTTGAGGATTTTGAGCTGTTCATTTGTAGATTTGCGGTTGTAGTTTGAAAGTAGTGTTCAATTGAAGGGGAGTTTGACAGGCATCTTGGGCCACCGACCACCAATTTATTTAATTTGAAAGAGTTTCATTTCTTTATTTTACTATTTGTCTCTGCTTTTTACAAGAAAATGCCATTTTGATTGCTTTACCTTAAAATTTATTAAGCAATCAAAATTTGCCAAACATTATAACATATATATCTGATTTATACAACTTCAAATAAAGTAAGCACATACAAACACTATTTCTACTGCCCATTTTGTCAACAATTGACTATTCAATATCATATTACACACAAAGCTTGAGACTTGTTCCTTCATGATTGCATATTATGGAGTTCAATATGACATGCCTTTGCGTACATATGTGCATACTATTGTATATTATATATGCATATAATAGTTGAGAATTGTAGGCTTACTTGACCTGATGGAGTTTTAAAAATAGTACTCATCATATTTCTTCCATTTGCAGACGAAAACATAAACTACAATGCCTCAATTTTCTACAGATTGGAAATTATGAGAATAGAGTTGTTCTCCGTGTATGGTGTTCAGGCACGTATATATTTTTCCATTAAGTCCCTATACTTCCTCGTGCATTATATATTTGGTCTACAAGATTGCATTCTTTTATCGTTATTGAGTGGTATTTTTGATTTCTCATTGCAACTATTTTATACGTCTGTACAGTCAGCAATAAATTTGCAAGATTTCAGGGATGCTGAGCCTGATATTCTTGTGCATTCGACTCCTGATATCATTGCACACTTTAGTGACAATACAATGGACTGTACTCTTGCTCTTAAATCTTTATGCAAAAAGAATGGTTTTCATGTTGAGGTGCCAGCTTATTTATTTGTCAATTATGATATCTATTTTAGTAAATGTTTTGTTTAATTATAAAATAGAACACATAAATCTTTCTTGTTTCCCTATTGAATATTAAGTTTTTTCTACTTCACAGCGAGCAGATATAATTGGTGTTGATAGTCTTGGCATGGATGTTCGTGTTTTCACTGGGCTTGAAGTCCGAACTCATCGTTTTCCCTTCAAGATTCGGGTAATTGATGACAGATTATTCAAATATGATTAATTTAGATTCTATTTGGTCTACAGTTTTCTAGGCAATTCATCTCAGTGGTCCAATCTGAGTCGCTTTTTATGGCAATTAGTAAAATAAATAGCAATGAAATTTCTATAGACAGCGACACTGCTTTCCTATTTAAACTAGGCAAAAGTATGGATTAACTAAACCTAAATATAACTTTCGTTCGCCATTTTGTCATCATATGTAAGATATGATACATTCTCTTCCATTGTATGTAAACAAACTTTCATTTTGTTATCATTGTATGTGAGTAACTCTTTATTGTATGTGTCACACATTTTTGTCACACCACCATTTTACTTGTCATAGTTAGTTACTTGCAACCGAATTATACTGCTCCTATGTTACATAACTGTTATAAAAAAGCATTTTTTTCTTGCAATAATAGAAAGATGAAAGGAAATCACATTACAATTTGGTTAATAACCAAAATAGTATCATGTCCATAATTAGATCTATAAATAGGGTGACAAGTTGAAATTATAAAACATTTTTTCTTGAATATCCATGTAATTATATTTGTTGAATTGATTTTAGGGGAGTTAAATGGGTGGTTCTCATGGCTTGTTGGGTGAACATTTGCATGCATTATTCATTTAGACATTTTCGTGTAGTTAAATGTAATCTCGTGGTTGTATTTTGCAGGCAACATCAGAAACAGCTGCAGAAAAACAGATCCAACAGCTCTTGTTTCCCAGAGCAAGGCGCAAGCGGCTAAGCAGGAGTCGAACCGCTGCAATGTAGGTCTATGGGAGATCAAAAAATAGATGCATAATCTGAAATGTTTGTTAACTTTTAACTGTTAAGTTGAATAAGTCTTAGTTGATAGGTTGACTTTTAGTTGATGTGGTATGCTCTCTTTTTTCAAAAGAATAAAGCAAGTTTTTTTCTTTATCTTTTAATGAAGTATCTATCTGTGTTCAAGTAACATCCAATTTGATTCCTTAAATCCACTGATTAAATTAAAATAAAAAGGAAGTGCGGAATACACACATGTTCATATGATTTCTGGCTTCGGCAAACAATATGGGTCAAGGGGTTAGCGCCCTTGATGGGGGCGTCTTTACTCGATGATTATAAGCGGTCAATGAGCAATCAGTACGTGGTGTTCGTACCGACAACCAACTGTTTGTTGCAACCTAGTTCCTAAATTTGTAGCCAATAGAATTAACCGCACCTATTTTAACCGTTAAACTAGTATATGGTTTCATGAACAAACAAGAATGATAGACAACTCCTGAAATTGAACACATACCTTGAATAAACAATAACCTTGACGGAAACAATTACAAAGGCTACGTGATACATCTAGTTGCTAAAAGTCAAAGTCAAGCATAATAAAAAGTCAACGTCAAGCCTAACATAACAAACGAAATTTAAGAAAACATTACGTTGTTAAAATAAAAAAAATATGAAAGTAAACTTTAAAAAAATTATTAGTTTTTAATTTTAGTCGGCTCGGCAATGTTTATTTAGAAAATCAATTTACGTAAGAGGTGTCAATGTCTTTTACAAAAATACAAGGTAGGGATGTATTCATTATCAGAGTAAGAATTAATACACTACTGAAATCTCATTTAACACAACTAACAGCCTGTAAACGGCCATTTACATATAGTAAACTACAATTTACATAGTAAACGGTCGTTTCAATATAGTAAACTGTACTTTACAGACTTTTGACTAGAAAGACTACTGATGTGGCTTTAATTTTTATTGAATATAAAAAATTAAACTTTTATTTGAACGGCCAACGAATAATTTTTAAGTCCGGTCACCCGGGTAAACCCATTGGCGAAAGGTCACCCACGCCCACAAACACAGACATCGCTGATGACTCGGCTCGCTCACCATTTCAAGGGAAACCCCCCACTCAAAACTCCAACCCATGACCTCCACTTTGTATAGTGTCATTTAAATTTCAATTTTTATTATACAAATAAAATATGAAATGTTATAAAATATGTATTAAATATATCATCAAACAATATTCAACAACTAAATAAACTAGTTTCTTTAACCCTTCACGTGTTGCGGCCTTGTACATGACACAATAAAATAGACTGCAATCGATTTGACTCGTTTACGAATTAAATTCATTGAAACATAGAATAACTTGAAAACATACATAAAAAGCACGTGGAGTGGCACCATATGTGTTATGATAAACTATATATAACAATCACTGACTTGTTTTCAAACTAAATCTACGTCAAAACGTAGAGTAACTAGGATTATACAGTCGAATTAAACTTTATTTTATTTAACCTGACACGTTTCCGAGTAATACTTATGTGGAAACGTAGAATAACTTTAAGCACACATCAAATAAGCAGGGAAATGGTTTATATTTGATACAACTCAATTCTAAACAAAAATTATGTGAAAACATTAACTAACGTCAAAACGTAGAACAACTCAAAACGCATATGATAATAACCGTTTTCAAGATATCAAACTGCTCCAACTATAAAATCTTTATTTAAAAGTATCACCTATCACTGCTTTTTGTGTGAAAGGAAAGTATAACGACATCCTATCAGTTGCAAAGACTATATGTAATACTGAACATAAAGTAAAACCCTAACCTTTAAGATAGCAAACTGCTCTAATAACAAACTTTGGGGTTAAACCGATTCATGATAAAGAAAATCAATAACATCCCCCAATCGGTCCTCAATTACTTAAATTGGAGGGTGTATTGCCATTTTTATTGACTTAAGAAGAAATGTGAGAAAATGGGTGTTTTGTAGGCGTGGTTACCAACAGCAACGAAAGAGAGATAAGCGAAGACATGTGTAATCAGCAAAAATGAAGGTTAACTGTCAGTAACCATTGCTCAACTCTTGATATGAAAGAACTAAACTTCATTTTTCCTAAACCTTAAACTGCAGTTTACTTTTGCAAAATTAATTAATTACTTTTCGATTAGTGTGAACTGACTACACTAAATTCAATAAAAGTAAAGTGGTGTACCAAATAAATCAATGTCCCATTCATGAAAATAAAATATTAAGATTGGTTAAAGTTGACCGCACATTCCCCGGATCTTATAAGTATGAGAGTTCATACACCAGCACACATCTTATTTTCTATTTTCTCTTCTATAAAATTATTTTTTTATAAAAAGAAAAGAATAATATATTTTGTAATTTTGTGTGTTTAATTTCTTTAATAATTTACAAAACTGTTTTTGTTTTAATTTAATAATAAAAGGAAACATCCGAGGATTTTGTATACAAAAGTATAAATCGAATAAGGCCCGGAATATGCCAATTCTTTTTTAATCCTAAAACATTAGTAAAGCCCCACCAAGTTTCATATGCACACCCTCTTTGAATAAAATATAACATTAACTTTTACATCATTATCAAGACTAACTAATATATACCAACTAGTTTAATACTCCTCGCGTTACAATAGGAAAAAATAGTGGGGTGTACGGTTTTGAAGTTGGATCGTTTTAAAAATCATATAAAAACAAACTTTAAAGACGCCGTTTTACAAAGATAGCCGTTTTACAAAGATAGTAAAACGTGATTCGTTCTGTGATAACTTTATTAAAGTTTAGTGTTAAATATAATTGGTTAAGAAAAGGAAAAAAATAAGTTGCTAAATTATAAGGGGTATAAGTGTAAATTGATGAAAGGTAAAGGTAAAATGAGTTAAGTTTATTAAAGTGCCAGGGTGTAAATGTATAAAAGATAAAAAAAATTGTATTTAACTTGTGTATAAACTATTTAAATTTTGATAGATGTGTATATACATTAGGAAAAAATAAGTGGTAAATTATAAGGGGTATCATATATTATTATTACTAGATTAGTATCCCGTGTATTACACAGGTTGAATAAATAAAATAATAAATAATTGGTAATAAAAATTTATGAATTATAAAACCATGTTTGGAGATAAAATATGATTATAATTGCATATGAATAACTATTTCAAGTAAATACACAATAGATATGTTATAGATAGATAGATATATAGATAAATAGATAGTCTAGAAACTCATTTGTTAAATAGATTATAATAAACAAGAAAAGTTACAGTACGATATTTTAATATAAGATATGTATAAAATTAAATATACGTACTTGTTCAAAATATAAAAAAATAATACAATTTTTAACTCTCTTATCCAAATAGTTTTATTTTTAAAATATTTGTTTTGAGATTTTCATATAAAAATTTATTTTTTATAAAAAAATCTTGTTTATTAAACTCAAGTTTCTAATTATTTTGGTTGTTTAATAAAACGGCTTTTAAAAAATTCCATATTTTTATATTATTTTAAAAAAAGATTGATTTAAAATATTTTGTTTCAAAAGTTTCAATGTTTTAGAAAATATATGAATTTTAATTTTCTTATAAAATTTATTTTTAAAAACATGGTTTGATTTTAAAAAAAAATATAGATGAGAGAAAAAATATATCAATTAACCAAATTAACTTTTACGAGGAGAGAGAAATTATTTGAGTGTTTAAATAACTTTAATATCCTTTGGAGGTAAAATAAAATGAGAATGTTTAGAAGAATGACAAGTGTGAAAAAATTAGTTTAAAAAATGACAAATGTCAAAAAAGCTTTCTTTTATTATTATTTATAGATATAGATTATTTTAATTCAAAAGAGAAAACATACATTTTTCTGGTTTTGCATAAACTAAAAGGTTCAACAAAAAGTCGATAATACATAGGCCAATGGCACTAATTTTATAAGGGTTGATGGGTTAAATTAAAATAAAAAGTAATAATAAAAATTAATAACTACATAGGAAGCAATATTTATCAGTGATTATGGTTATATAGTGTATTAATACTATATGACTTTCTAAGTGATTAACGTTTTTGGTTTTTTATTAAAACGATACATCCACGCTTGTTTGGAACACTATCAATTTACAATGATGGATCGAAACTTGCTATAACGATGTGTCTAACTCATTTATAACGGTCCATCTAATTTTTCAATTTAATAATGTGTTTTGATGTTGTATTGATTATAATGGTGTATCTAGTTTTTCATGGTCTAATTTGTGTTTCATAATATGTTTTGATGCATCATTAGTTATAACCATGCATCCAACTTTTAAGGTCCATGCAATTTTTGTAATTAGTTTTGGTTACGCAAGTATCATTTTGATATAACAATAATGTGTCTAACTCATTGGTGACGCACCGAACTTAGCATTTATTGATGCCTAAAGTCTCGTGTGGTATTGATGATCATTTTACTCTTGTTTTTTAGCCTCTTTTATTTTAACCTTGATTTAAGTATTTCTTTTTTATTATATAACACGTTAATACCCTACCATTTCTAAATTTCTGCTCTATGATTGATTGACCGGTATACTTTTGTTATTAAATACAAAAACATATGTCATCCTAAGAATGGAATCTTTTATTTTTATACATCAAGAAATTATTCCACAACAAACCCCTTTTATAATATTATTTTAATGCTACATCAAAGTCTAAACAAATAAGGAAACAGAAAAGTTTAAGCTAAAAGCGTAACTTTATAAATTATACTATTAAATATTTCATGAAAATATTTAGCCACATTGAGGAAAAAAGGGGTATCACTTTTGCATGATGAAAAATACCAAATTACCAACATTTTTATATCGATTAGACATGTACATGAAAATATTACCATTATTGCTCTACTTGATGCAAAATATAATCTTTCTCGAGTGATTAGATATTGAAAAAACACTACTACTTTTAGATCATGATGAATAATCGGAAACAATCAAATAACTCAAGAACAATAGTTAATTAAAGACGATAAATTGAACCAAAAGGTTCTAAAACACAAGTTCTTTAAATTAATTCAGTTAACAAAAAACTCCTCACAAATAAAAGCAACCCTAATATTTATACTAGTCGTTAACAACTTTAAAGATATAATAAATAAACCAAATAAATAAAAGATACAATAGCTATATATAAAAAACTTTAGTATTTTTTAAGTTTTGAATAATATTCAACCTGAATCCCATTAAATTTTTATCTTAAAACGAGTTCAAGCATCATCCATATCACATCACTTCACACAAAAGTACCATCACTTACATGAACCTTATTGTGTCATTGAAATATGTGTAACAACCAAATCAATAATTTAAAAGAAAAAATCTTAATGACTAAAATGTTTATATAATCTTCCAATTTGAACATTAAAATGTTTAACTTGATGTAAAATTTATGAAATATCTCTGCACTAGTAATAAATTATCATGATTCATGACCTATATAACATCAAGATCTTGGAAAATTGCACAAACTCAAATTTCTCACAAGTATTTCACAATTATTAACAATAAATTCAATGCAACCCCTAATTTCTACAAGAATACAAATTAAAAAAAACGCGTGAGCTTCAGTTTAACTGCTTCTTCAACCCTAACATCTTGTTAATGGCACCTACATAAGCCCTAACACTGGAGATAACAATATCCATTGATGCACCTGTTCCACTGCCACATATATATTCATTCATACAGTTAAAATGACAGTTTACAAATACATATCACGTCTACCTATATGATGTATATATAATATAATGTAATGTATATCCTAGCATTAATATCAGACCAATACATTCCTAAAAGAGTATATAAGTTGTATATACCTATATGTTCGCGATGTTTTTTCTCCAGAAGCATGTGTTGTCGTGTGGTTGTTTTCTGCAGAGATTACCACATGCGTGCTGGCTATTGCATCAATGCCGGCTGTAACTGCAGACATCGAGTACTCAAGAAGCTTTACAGGAGCCTGTAAATATATATATATATACAATCAGATACATATAAAGAGTTCGGATGTATCTCTGCTGTTCAAAGTTATAATAGTTGAACTTAATAACTTAAACCTTCACAATGAGATCAACCGCCTTATACGCTGCATCAACTGGTCCTGTTCCAACAGAACAAGCAATGTGTTCTTCCCCATCAATATCTATTAATTTAACTGTTGCTGTTGAAAGACCTAAACTCCCACATGTAACCTGTAAATTATAATAAGATTAAACTAGTTGAAATAATTAAAACTATGCGCATGCATGTGGGCATACCACCTATACATACCTGTACATCTCCAAATTTCCAAACGACTTTGGGCTGGAAAACCTCGTCTGATACCAATGCTATTAGATCATCATCAGTAATAACCTTTTTCATTTCAGCAACGGATTTAAACCGCCAAAAGAGATCATTAAGTTCCTTCCCATCAATGTCATAACCGAGCTGAATTAGAAGGTAAAAATAAGTTTTAACAAATAATTATACAAGTAGCGGTTACTTCATTTACAAAAATTATGACTTATGAGTTAAGATATTACACTCCACCTCAAGAAGTTTAGATTTCAAAGCATGGCGTCCACTGTATAAAAATATTTGAAAAGCATTAGCCTATGTGTATTCAAAAACCCAATGCAAAAAGAGTTGTAAAACAAAAAGTTACTACCAACATACTTTCTTAATTTGCATGAAAAAGACACTCAACCTAATTTGGCATGTTGAATTCCTAAAAAATGTCAAAAGTATACAAAAAAGAATTCCCTCAAGATAATTATAGCATATTAAAGTCCATTAGTTTGTCTAAGTAGATACTTGTAAGGAAATATTGACTTTTTACCTCTTAATTATTGAATTTAAAGTATTGACTTTTTGCCTCTTAAATATAGAATATTTTTTGTGCAAAAATAATGAATGTCACTTCAGTAACAAATCATTATTTTAAACTTCAGTGGTACATTTTAGACAAGTTTAGAGACTTAAATATACCAAATTTAGGTGAGGGACTATTTCATTTATGCTTGACAAGTTCACGGACTTTAATATACCAAAAGTAGGTTGATGGCCTTTTTGTGCTAAATAAAGTAACTTTAATTAAGAATACCTAAGTTTTCCAAGTGTAAGACCAGCTTCATTAGATCTAAAAAGTCCAATATCTTCAGGAGACATGATTTCATATGTATTTTTGTTCTTTAACATTCCGTCTTGATGGATTCCGCTTTCATGAGCAAACGCATTAGCACCAACAATCGCCTTGTGAGGCTGCACCTGCAATCCGCTGTATTCTTCAACCTAAATATAAATATTCAAAGTGAGCAGAATAATTATTATCCTTCATAAACTTTTTTAAAAAGAAATTAGAACTTGTATATACCATCTTGCTAGCCATGATAATATGTCTTGTATTGATCCCGGTGTAAAGACCGCCCAATAACTCACCTTTGCATTTTAAAGTCATTACCACCTGTTTTCAGTAAAATGCAACAACCGATTAGTTAAGAAAACTTTAAGATATGGGAAGATTCAGTTTACATTCACTCACCTCTTCTAAAGAAGCGTTACCAGCTCTCTCTCCAATTCCGTTTATTGTTACTTCTAATTGTCTTGCACCATTATAAGCCCCCTAAGATCGACAGCACACAAATGAAATACAAACGAAAGAAAAACATAAAAATTTATACGCGTACCTCTAAAGTATTGGCGGTAGAAAGTCCCAGATCATTCTGGCAATGAGTCGAAATGATGACATTCTCAATGCCGGGTGTATTGGCTTTGATGTCAGCAATGAGCTGACCGAATTCACGAGGCCAGTTATAACCAACAGTATCAGGAATGTTAAGAGTCGTTGCACCGGCTTTTATAACCTCACCTAATATCTTATATAGAAACTCCCTCTCTGATCTGTTAACATAGCACAAATCAATATCACATGAGAATCAGACAGATAAGTAAACAAATTTTCCACTGTTTGTACCTATTATGACCAAAAAAACAAACTACATTTTGCAAGAAATAGCAATTTTGATCTAAATTGGTTAAACACACCATCACTGATAAACCCTAAACCCCAAAACCAACGCTCTCTATCTTTCCAGATTATCATTTTCTATCGGTCTATAATTCTATTAACAGTCAGAAGTTTGTTTATGTTCGTTCGTTTAATAAATGAATAGACACGAACAAAAAATTTATGTTCGTTTAGTTAAAGGAACAAATATGAACATAGGCTGTGTTCGTTCCCTCATGTTTGTGAACGTTTGATAATGTGTTTGTTAACGGTCGTTTGTGTTCGGTCATTTAAAATTTATGCTTGAGATAACTATATTAAGTACTTATTTATCTTTAATATTTATCTTTAATGAATATTATACAACATTTGTGATTTTAATTAAAAAATCAATATATAATGGTTTAACGTTCATGGATATTTATGTTCATTCGTCTGTCTTCATTTGCTTTCGTGAATAGATTCGTATTTCTTAATAAACGAACACGAACAAAAAATCATGTTCGGTAAGCGTTCATGAATAGTTACAGTTCATATGAACGGTTAACTAACAAACCCAAACAAAACCCTGATCATGTTCGTTGACGTTCGTCCGTCCGGTTCCTTTACAACCCCAAATCTATCCGAATCATTCCAATCAACAAATAGCTGCAACAATCAACGAAACCATAAACCCTAAACCCTAACCCCAACAAAACCAAATTGGGGCAAAATCATGTCAACGGAACATCATCATCCTCCAAATTACACACAGAAATCAACCCTAAATCACAATCAACAACATACCTTCCAGCATCTTCAGGGCTAAATTCAACATCATGACACCCCAAGCTTCTCGCATACGCCACCATACTCTTCGCTTTCTCCACCACCTGCTCCTTCGTCAACTTCAGCTTATACTTCATATGAATCTCACTCGTCGCAATGAACGTATGAACCCTAGGAAACTTCGCAAACTTCACCGCCTCCCACGCGCGATCAATATCGTTCTTATTACACCTCGCGAGCCCACAGATCACCGGCACGTGACCGTCGTCTCCGGCGAGATTTCCGACCTCCTGTGCGATCAACTTCACGGCCTCCAAATCGGCGTCGGATGCGGCGGGAAACCCTGCTTCGATGATGTCGACGCCTAATTTGGCTAACTGACGGGCGATGTCGAGCTTCTCCTTGGTGGTCATGGTGGCGCCGGGGGACTGTTCGCCGTCGCGGAGGGTGGTGTCGAAGATGCGGATGTATTTTGGGTCGTAGATGTGGCTTGGGGTGTACTCCGGCCGCCGTGAGCAGAGGAGGGTGAATGATCGTTGGTGGTGAGTGGTTGAGGGTTTGAAGTGTAGTAGTGTTCCAGTTGGAGTGTTGGCGGTGGTGGTGGTGGTCGTAGGAGGGAAGAAGGTGGTGGTGTGTGAGAGGTACGCCGCCATGGTGGTGGTGGTGGTGGTGGTGATGATGTTGGTGGTGGTGGTGATGATGGTGGTGGTGGTGGTGGACTGTAATATTGTGTGGGGAAGATGAAGTTTAAAGGGGGTATATGAGAGGGACAATTTGGTCCACTATAAATAACGTATAAAAATAGTTAATACTTTGTTGACTATTGTTAGGTGTTGTCTTTTTATTTTTAAAGTTAGTTTTGTTTTGTTAGAGCTATCGATATACTAGTATTAAGTCGAATCTGTTGTAGTGGGTGTTTAAAATTCTATTCAGTAATATTAATTATCAAATTCGAAAAAACTTGAAATAAAACAAAATAATAACGAATGAAAATTAGACGTAAAAGCGTTAAACCACGAATGCAAAACGTAAAACATATGAAACAATTATTAAGTCGATACAGGACCAACGTGTTGTAACGAAGCCGATAAACGGAAAAAAGTGATAGGGATCAAAACTAAAAGTAAAAAATATTAGGGGTAAATCATAAAAGATATAAAAGTATTTGATTAAAATAAAAATACTAAAAAGAAAAAAACAAACACAACTCACTATAGCACAAAATACAACTCACTATCGATATAAAAGTTAATAATATTATATACAATTTTTTTATGGATTTGTTATTTGTGTGTATATGGTAGTATTGGACTATTGGGTCAAATGTCATAGGTGGTGAGTTGTCTATATTGGTAGGGGTGTTTTTTTTAATTATGTTAAGATATGTTGTTTAGTGTATGGTTCTAGGAGTAATGATTGGTTAAATCTAATGTAGTGCATCATTTTTTACTATTACGCTATCGCTGGGAGTAAAGTACATTTACGAACAAAGATTGTGGGTTTTGATATTGAGAATTTGAGTGTGGTGATATTAAAAACAAAATATATATAAAATAGAAAGCGCGTGTTCACGATAAAAGTTATGTTTTTCATCTAGTATTTATATTTATCTTAGTTTATTTGTTTAAGATTTCGTTTTGGTTAAACAATTATGTGAATATGTAAAATGCTTGTGCGTGTTGCGCATTAAGTTGGAGAAAAATTTAATGTAATCTAAAATTGATGCGGTTATGTGGGTAAAGAAAAGCGTATGAAGTTATAACGATTATACTATAAAATCGAAACAACGATAAAAAAACACGTCATAGTGATACATTCAAAATGAATCAAAGCATGGGTTTTTTTGACAATCTCTGAACCAGTAAGAGGTTTAACGGGGTAATAAACTCTAGTCGGTAATTGTTCAACTAGTAAATTTTGTTATATTGGATATCTGAATAACTGTAAAAAATAACCATTTTACCCCTCTAAACTATTAAGTGTTTAATGAAATGTATCTATTTGATTAGTTAGTATACAAAGTAAATTACATTTTTAAAAGACGCTTCGAAAAAGGTTGTACATTTCTCAACTGCTCTTGTTCTTCCTTAGATAATTGAGAAATAATCATTGAAGTTACTGCCTTGTTATAATATGACCATTAAACAAAAATTTTGATTTTACAACTTATAATAACTTAAACATATGAAGAATGATAGCAAGAGTGATTACAAAAATAAAAAGACACATGCCATGGATGCCGTATATTATCTAAAGAAAGTTTAATATGTTCATGTGTGTAGCAGTAATTAGCATAATCAATTGTATATTTTCAAAGTGCATATGTTGCATTAGTTGTAATTTCAGGTTTCATTTGCTACTTTTCAACTTTAAAACCTACATGTGACAATCGTTTCTGTTAAATTTGTAAAACCGAATGATTTAACTAGAGAAACGCATATGAAACAAGCAATTACACAAAGATAAATCGTATATGTTTTAAAAGTTTCACATTCTAGATGGAATATCAATAGGAAAAAACATAGTTTGAAAGGATACATATACCATTGAATGAAGAAGGTGAGGGTGTGATCCATTACAAAAATATGATTGGTAACATTGATTGCAAATCGTTGAGAAACATGATGCTTAATAAGATAATCGCGACACTTTTGTCTCTTCTTATCACAAAAGACTTCTAAATCTTGAACTGGTGATGATTAAAGATTAGGCTTGTGTTTCTTTAACTGTTTGTGAATTCTTCAATCTTCTGTTAGAAAAAAGGAAAAGGCAATAGCAGCCAAGGTAATAGTCGGTCGGCACAAATCCGACGGGTGAAGATCGTCGGCGCAAATCCGACAAGGGAGTAGGAGGTCGACGACAAGGGGGAGGGTTAGAGGTTGATGTATATCGAGGGATGACTACACGTTTTTTAGGGTTATGTTATTTTATTAGTATGTATTTGTGTCCACTTTTTCATTCAGCTAAATCATTAAAAAGTAATCCGAATGATTAAAAGATATTTTTTTAATCAAACAATCCTATCTATAACTGATTCAGATGTAACCTCTTAATGAACTTATTAAGAGAACAAAAGAATACCAAACGGTCTATTGTGTAGTTTAAAATTTAATGCTAGATAACATGAAAGCGTACTTCAAAAGAAGTAAAAATCGGGTTTAGATAAAATTTATGTCAAGCATGGACCAAACTAGTTTTTGTCATAACATTAATAGGTTCATGATACACTAATAGTTTTAGTAATTGGGCAAGTGACTCTTAACTTTTACTTTTAATATCAATAATAGTTTCAGTAACATAAATATCAAAACTTTACATTTGATTTGCACTTGATTTCGCTAACAATTATATTTACCAAGGAAATGTAAAAATTATGTAGGCGGAATCGAGGGGAAAATAAATGTAAATAAAGTATGATTTATGATAATTTTGCTACTAATATTGCCACTAACAATAAAAGTAAAAAATTAGGGTTGTCACTGGCTAACAAGAAAGCTCATGAGCAAGCCAACGAGTCATCTAACGAGCGAGCCACGACCGAGCTAACCGTAGCTTTGGCTCAGCTCGTTTACATATCGAGCCGTCTCAGCTCATTAACCAATCGAGCTGATTTCAAGTGAGCTATTTTAAAAGTCAGCTCATCTCATTAACTAATCAAGCTGATTTTGAAAAGTTATTTTCAAACTAGTTACAAGGCGCGATCTCTTTAAATAGCATTAAAGATACATTTACTTTGACGTGCAACCAATCATTTTTTAATTAAAAATGGAAATCACGCTCCGACCATTTGTACCTCAAGCACCAATTGTAGTAAACGACTTTCAAATTGTATGTACATAATATGACTAGACCGTAGAATAAAACTCATTATTTTGTTTACTTTTGATTTACACATAATTAAAGTAGCATTCGTTAGCATAATAAAACCATTATTTATGTTTTGTTTACTTTACGGTGCCATCAATATTGTTGATTTTTTGAGTTTCTTTTAAACCATATTAAAGTGCATTATAAATTTACATATTAATTAACGAGATAACGAGATTTATAATTCATGGATGTTATGATTGCGTGTTGCGAGCGTTCGGTGTAAATACATATATATATTAAAACGTGAATAAATATATGTATCATTTTATTTTTAGCTTAAAATGTTTTTCAGAGTATTTATTTGATACGTTGATATGGTAAATGTACAAAGTTTAATCATTTATTTATAGAAAAATAATGTGCCAATCATCATTTTGTTTCATATTACGGTCAACGCATATTCTTTTAGAGTTAATCTTAGTTTTCGTCATTGAGTTTTGCAAATTGTCTTCACATAAGTATCAACGTTTATTTTGTCTCTGTTATTAGTCCGATCTTTACAAATCGTTTCTATTTTCTTCATTATCAGTGTTGCGTGGTGTGATGGTGTGTGATAGCAGTGATGTGTGGTGGCGGTGGTATGTGGTAACGGTGGTGTGTGTGTCGGCGGTGGTGTGAGGTGCGGTGGCGTGTGTGCCGGTTGTGGTGTGTGGGGAGGTGTTGTGGTGGTGGTGGTGTGTGGTGGCGGTGGTGTATGGTGCGGTGGTGTGTGCCGAAGGTTGTGTGTGGTGCGATGTCGTGTGGTGGCGGCGGTGTGTGGTGCTATGGAGAAAGAAGAAAAAGGGAGAGTGAGATAGAAATTGAAACGTGAGATGATGATATGTTTTATAACCTTTAGGGGTATTTTGGTCTTTTTTTAAAAAATTAACAGAAAATGTTAACCGTTAGCCGTTAGTTAAAAGTACGAAAATAAAAACAATTTGTAAAACACAGGCTAATAAAGAAGACAAAATAAATATTGGTATTCAAGTGGAGATAATTTGTAAAATTCAAGGACGAACCGAGTTTAACTTTACTTTTAAAATTTAAATTTTATTAAAAATATATAACTAACTTTAATAATGCTATAATGATAATTGACTTATGGTAAATACTGTCGCAACTTTTTGGTGTCATTAACCTTCTAACTAGTACATTTTTTATTATAAAATTTCAAATAGTCGTTAAAACAAGCTTAGTTCTATTTGAGTTTCAACACAAACTTTATTTAAATAGAAGTTGTGCGTCATAGTATACGAGTTATTGAAGCACAATTGTACAATTAGTTAAAGTTTTAATTTAATGTTTATAAAACAAATTTAATTTCAATAATCTAAACCATTACTCATTAGTTAGAAAGTCTAACTATTGTAAATTTGACATATAATGAGTGGTACCAGTTATATTTTTCTTGAATGAGGAGAGGATATAAAAAAAGAAAAGAGTATTTAAACGGATCGTTTTTAAAGTTTGCTTAAATTTCATCTTTCGTCAATGGGATTGAAAAATTACATGTTTAGTACTAAGGTTTGAAAAAATATTACACGTTTTGTTCCTTGATCAAACGGTCATTAGTTTTTTATGTTAATACCTGTAAATTGATCATTTTACCCCTTTACTTTTTCTTCCCTAGCCCTTACTCCACACTTCTTCTCTTCTCCAACCCCCACTTAAACTTATTCTTCCTCATCACCACCAATCCACCACCACCATCACATCCGCACCATCACCACCACTCCTCGCCTCCACCACCACACACCTCCATCTCCAGCACCATCATATACACTGATCTTCACCATTACCACTGCCAATCCATCACCACTGCCACGCACACCCATTTCCACCACTACCATACAGACCCATCTCCACCACCACCATTGAACCACCACTACTCGCCACCACCACCACACGCATCCATCTCCACCACCACCAACAATCCACCAATCTACCACCACTTGTCTCCACCACAACCACACTATCTCTACCATAGCTCCATCACACCACCACCACCACCACCACCAGGGCCGACTTAATGTTTTTAAGGGCCCCAATCGAATCAAAAGAAATGGGGCTTTTACAAAAACTCAATCTAAACAAAAGCAACAAAATTAAAAAGCAACCTAATAAAAAATTTAAAAAAAATAGTAAATCAAAAGGAAATTTTATATATTGACCTTAGTCCTTGAAAGTTGATTTTTTAACAAAAAATAAGCAAAACAAGAGCTAGCCGATGTCAATCAAATCAATTAAAGAGAAATGAACTTAGGAAGGGTCGTTTGTTTCGTGAATTGTGTGATTATGTTTTTTCAATAACTGGTCAAATTATCAACATTTTATCGGGATTCAATTATCAAGTGTTTGTTTCTTGATGTGTGAAAATATTATATATATATATATATATATATATATAAACTGGTCAAATTATCAACATTTTATCGGGATTCAATTATCAAGTGTTTGTTTATTGATGTGTGAAAAT
>BJCM01002904.1:0-10515 GCA_018326385.1 Flaveria bidentis | reverse complement strand
TTAAACACCAACAGCTCAACAATCACACCTTCAATTCACACAAACATACATTTAGTGTGAATTGAATCTATTGTGTGAATTGTGATCATCAACACATTATTCACTATCATAATCACTTGTTAATCAATTATCCACAACAATGGAGAACAACGGTAACCATGTTAACGAGTTTTGCATCAAGGACCCATTGAATTGGGGCGTAGCGGCTGAGGCGATGGCGGGGAGCCACCTGGATGAGTTGAAGAGGATGGTGGCGGAGTTTCGGAAGCCGCTGGTGAAGCTCGGTGGAGAGACGTTGACCGTGGCTCAGGTGGCGGGGATCGCGGCTGGTGGCGCTGGCAACGACGTCAAGGTGGAGCTATCCGAGGCCGCTAGGGCCGGTGTAAAGGCGAGTAGTGATTGGGTGATGGAGAGCATGAATAAAGGGACGGATAGTTATGGTGTAACCACCGGCTTCGGGGCTACTTCTCATAGGAGAACCAAACAAGGTGGCGCCTTGCAAAAGGAGCTTATTAGGTAACAATATTATTTACGCGCTTTTGGATTCATACATCACTGATTATAATTAACACTTTACCGAATATTATAAAAATATGATAAAAGTAAAAGCTCACATGTTAGTTTCTTCAAGTATTAGTTTGATATTAGGGATTGTATGATAAAAGTATTGATAAATGGTTTATGTGTTTACTCCGTCAAACAAATATAGTATATTGTTTGAAAACTAAAGTATGAGTTATTGAACAAATCAAATGATGATATAATTAATTACAAATATATATATATATGTTATATGTGTATCGTATCTTTTATTAGATATGTGCTATCTGAAATAGATCATAGATCATAATATATAGAAAACTAAACAAAGTTGTTTTGATTCAAATCTTAGGTAAACAACGTGACCATGTCATAAATTTGATATACAATATGAAGTCATCGTGGTAGGTAAAGGCTTCAACTAAATATTATTTTAAAATAATAAATATATAGTAATAACTTATTTAAGGCTGTCACTTAAACGAGGGTGTTTATTACCTATACTTTATTTTGTGACTTTGTCAACCGGTAATAATCAACGCTAGTAAAGTTTCAATTTAACATAGTAGTTATACGTTATAAATTAACAAAGTTAAATTTACCTTCTTAAATAAATAAACTAATTTGCACATTAAAACGGTTTGTATATTGTTTTAAGTCGATGTCAATCTACTGTCATCTGATGTTTATTCTTATATTCAAATTACAGATTCTTGAATGCGGGAATATTCGGCAACGGCACCGAATCAACCCACACGCTACCGCACTCCGCCACAAGGGCCGCTATGCTTGTCAGAATCAACACCCTCCTCCAAGGCTACTCCGGCATTCGGTTCGAGATCTTAGAAGCCATCACTAAACTCCTCAACAACAACATCACCCCTTGCCTACCCCTCCGTGGCACTATCACCGCGTCGGGCGACCTCGTCCCCTTGTCCTACATTGCCGGTCTCCTCACGGGTCGCCCCAACGCCAAGGCTGTCGGCCCCGAAGGCGAAACCCTCAACGCCCAACAAGCGTTCGCCCAAGCGGGTGTCGAAGGCGGGTTCTTTGAGTTGCAGCCGAAAGAAGGCCTCGCACTCGTTAATGGGACCGCAGTTGGTTCGGGGATGGCCTCGATGGTGTTGTTTGAGGCTAATGTACTCGCGTTATTATCCGAAGTGTTATCAGCGATTTTCGCCGAGGTTATGCAAGGAAAACCCGAGTTTACGGACCACTTGACGCATAAACTTAAGCATCACCCGGGTCAAATAGAGGCTGCAGCCATCATGGAGTACATTTTAGATGGAAGTGACTACGTCAAAGCCGCACAAAAGGTGCACGAGATGGACCCGTTGCAAAAACCGAAACAAGATCGTTACGCGCTCCGCACGTCGCCACAATGGCTCGGGCCGCAGATCGAGGTCATCCGATCCGCGACCAAAATGATTGAAAGGGAGATCAACTCGGTTAATGACAACCCGTTGATCGACGTCTCGAGGAACAAAGCGTTACATGGTGGTAACTTTCAAGGGACCCCAATTGGTGTTTCTATGGATAACACACGTTTGGCTATCGCAGCGATTGGAAAACTGATGTTCGCACAATTTTCTGAGCTTGTAAATGACTTCTACAACAACGGGTTGCCTTCGAATCTCTCGGGTGGGCGTAACCCGAGTTTGGATTACGGGTTCAAAGGGGGAGAGATCGCGATGGCTTCGTATTGTTCTGAGCTCCAGTTTCTTGCAAATCCTGTTACAAACCATGTCCAAAGTGCGGAACAACATAACCAAGATGTTAACTCTTTAGGCTTGATTTCGGCCCGAAAAACAGCCGAAGCAGTGGAGATTTTAAAGCTCATGTCATCGACTTACTTAGTCGCTTTATGCCAATCGATCGACTTGAGGCATTTGGAAGAGAACATGAAATCAACGGTCAAGAACACCGTAAGCCAAGTGGCGAAAAAGGTCTTAACCATGGGCGTCAACGGCGAGCTCCACCCATCAAGATTCTGCGAAAAAGACTTGCTTCGCGTGGTCGACCGCGAGTACACTTTCGCCTACATTGACGACCCATGTCTCGCCACATACCCATTGATGCAAAAGCTGCGACAAGTTCTCGTTGATCACGCGTTGAACAACGGGGAAACCGAAAAGAACGCTAACACCTCAATCTTCCAAAAGATTGCTACTTTTGAAGATGAACTAAAGGCCATTTTGCCTAAGGAAGTCGAAAGTGTTAGAGTCGCGTTTGAGAATGGTACAATGTCAATTCCCAACAGGATCAAGGCGTGCAGATCCTACCCGTTGTACAGGTTTGTACGCGAGGAGCTTGGTGGAGTGTACCTGACTGGCGAGAAGGTGACCTCGCCGGGCGAGGAGTTCGACAAGGTGTTCACCGCCTTGTCGAACGGCCTCATTATCGATCCATTGTTGGAGTGTGTTGAAGGGTGGAATGGTGAACCACTTCCCATATGTTAGGTGTAAATTGGTGTAAGTGTTTGATTTGTGTTTTGTAATATTGTTTTATTTCATCTAATGTTCAAATTTGTATCCATCTTGTTAATGTGTCAACTAAGGACTCAAGTTGTCATGTGATTATGCGGTTGTAATTCATATATGTTAAAACATATATTTGTCTCATTAGTTTCTTAGTCTTTTCTTTTTTCCTTTTATACAACTTCTAATTTATTTATATTACTCATTTATACACGTACCTTTTATTATCGGAATATCTCCTTAAAACCATTGATTTCATCTTTAGTAAAATTGTTAATTTAATATTTGTTGAATTAACGCGTTCGGTCATTTACTCGATAAAAAATTTGTATTCACGTGAAATTGAACACGTTTAGTCGTTCACATCAAAGCGTTGAGTGGGTCTTATTTTGTTCTCACGTTTATTAGAGAATATAAGCATGTGAAGTCTCTAAACTTTGTAAGAGAATAACTTTATCTTATATTATTTTACAAACAACTTATTAAGCATGTCACATTGTTATTTTACTATTAGAGAATATGCGGATCCCAAACATTTATTATGTCTTTCACGAGTTTATGACCTCTCTTATTAAGTATGTCACATTATTATCTTATATTATTTTACAAACAACTTTATCTTATTATCAAATTTTAATTTTGACCACCACATTAGGTGGTCCTAGCAATCTTAATATGTTGGGTTAAAACTTAAAATCAGAAAAATGTTGGTTTGAGTATATATTATATGTTTTTGTTATCTTTTCGAGCATTACAGGTTTGTTTTTTGTTATTGTGGCCCCTAGTGCATTTTTTATCCGTTTCTTTAATCTTCTTTCGTTAGCTTAGACATTTTGTTATTGATACAACTGGTTACGCTATCGGGTGTGTTATTTAGCACCCGGAAATTTAGATTGTATTTTTAATAAGCAAATCATTTTTGAAAACTAAATAAAACATATATGGGGTTGTGGGTTGGTGTCTAGTGGTAAGAGGTGGTAAGAGGTGTGACTCATAACTAAAAGATTTTGAATTCTAGCTTTAGCTCACTAGAAAATCTAAAACATTTATGAAAATCGAAAACCATTTCACCCTCGATCAAATGACAGGAAAAAAATGTCCTTATTTTCGAGTATATCTTACAATCTATATAAAAGAGGTATATAGCCACAAAAAAGTATAGAAAACACTATAACGTTACATGTAACATATTTTCATCTTGACTCATCGTTAGAGTGGTTTAGATGACTTCCTCTAACCGTTCCTTCAATATCTAAGTTAGCGCAGATTTAATATGCTTTTATAGGCTACATGTTTATGTCTAAAATACCATATAATAACTTTATTTAAGTTGTTAACTAAAAGTAAAACATATTAAAACCTGGTTAAGACATATTCAAATAAAATGAAGAGAATGAAGTACAAAACAAAAGAAAAAGTAAAAAAGACTTGGTCCATAGCCATACATTAACTAGTGTTGTCATGCAATAAAGTGATTAAGGATATTGGGAAATATGTGACTCCTATTAATCCTCATCTTTTAGGTTGAAGATTCATTTTGTCCCTCATTATGTTACCTAATGAATCATTTCCCCTAACATTAAACTTGAGTTGAAATAAATAACAGCAAATTATCATATGTCATATATATATATATATATATATATATATATATATATTATCTTGCTATGGCCTTGTAACATAATGAGGGAAAACAGGGGTGAGTTTAAATAATTGTAAGTGCAATATTAAATGATATTTAAAAGTAAAAATATTTGTTGTTAGAAAAAAAAACATATATTATCTACTAATTTTCTAATTAATGTTTGTGTTTTGAAAGGAGAACATACAATTTTTACCAACTCTATGACACACTCGAAGCATGATAGCACAATCGCTTATAAACAAAGCCTCTTAAAAGAAAGATAGAGCAACGAAGGAAGATACTCAAATTCGAGAGATTAAAGGCCTCAAAACAATGTTTAGGGATACTAAAGACGACAATTTAATTACAGGTGTTGTAATTCGTGTTATCTTGAATATCTCTATGAATCTTGTGAAGATCATGTAATTTCAAATAAATTAACATGGGTTCTTCTTAAATTTTCATTACCTCTTCTGTGACATATCTCCACTCTTTATTTAAACCCACATTGAGTTCTTGTTTAATTTTCAAGAAATCATGACTACCATACTCAACCGGATTAGGTTCTTTTACTTCTACCATCAAACAAACTTAAAATTTTGCTATGCGTGTGTGCAATTGATGGTATAAGAATGATTGTCGCGTTGTGGTTACTGGTGGTTGCTTGAGAGATTTCGTATTGTGGGGGTGTTTTGTATTTTATTATTTATAATTTTCTTTAAGTAAAAGAGTTAGTATTTATTTATATTTGAATAGTAAGGACAAAGTAGTCATTTTACTAACTAACTGAAATTTCGAAACAAAATAGCTATACAAGTACTTTTTTAAACAATTATAGCTTTTGGATATTCATGATTTCATATTCTGGATTTTTATATTTTTGTTCACTTTTAATGTTTTTATGAATCCTTATTTCTAGTAGTAATTCTTAGAGGAAAGATTACATACTTGATAGTCTTGATCCAAGATGGAAGATCAACTAACCGAGAGGGATAAAGAGAAAAACCATAAAAATAAATATCTTTCTTAGTATGTTATACATTAATAGTCATGATACAAAAATTATTCATATAGCACTGATTTAAGCAAAACCATGTTCATGTATCCACTTTTACTTTGTTCTCATTTAATGTGTTGCCTTAAACATACCCCACCCTTGTTATTTGTACTATTGAACATATCTTTCTTTTGTACTAAATCAGTCATTTAATATTAACAGATACAAAGTATTAAAAGAATAAAGTTTAACGTAAACAAAACAATACATTTAATATTAAAAGGACTCTCAAGGAGTCAAATGCACACAAGTAACTACTACACACTCTCTCTTCAAATGCTAAAACAAGAACATGCCTTTATAAACACTCACTTTCTATAAATAGAATGACACACCCTTATCATGATCATATGCTGCAACTAACATATACACAACATCTTTAAAACAAACTTTTCAATCATAAACATTACCAACAGCATACACTGTCTTCAATGCGGCCACCATTCAACGCTTGCTGATTTTCCAACGCTTGCTGATTTTCCAACGCTATAACATCTCTCACCATATGTAGTACCTCACTCATCGTCGGCCTCTTCTTCAGGTTCTTGCTCTTACACTTTTTGGCAATTGAACATATCTTTTGCACTGACCATTCAGAATAATTGCGTCCAAGCATCGGCTCAGCGACTAGTTTTGACTTTCGAGCAAATGCATTGTAGCATTTCATCCCCATGCATTCAGGATTATTCTCTGAGTTCTGTCGGCAATTTGGGCGTCGACCAGTAACCAGATCCTCAAGAAAGACGTCATAACTCCATATGTCATTCTTGAATGTTAGACGCCCGGTTTGTATGTATTCAGGATCAGCATATCCCTTTGTTCCTACTACCTGCACATATGTTTTTCATGACATTAAAACAACTGTATAATTCGAGAAAACTAACATTATCTTTTGTCATACATACACTATCTCTCATTGGAAAAAGAAAGTGATAAGTTTGATGAAAACAAGAAAAACATACCGCTGTCGAGACATGTGTCCGTCCATCTTGAGGAATTTCCCTGGCAAATCCAAAGTCTGAAAGCTTCGCGTTCCAGTTCTCGTCCAAAAGAACATTAGACGGTTTGAAATCTCTAAATATTATCTGCAATGCATCAAGTATGCAACTTTAACTCATATTATGTTATTTCAAGAAAATATCAAACAAAGAAAACCTTATAGTGACAGTATGTATCTATTATCTAAACACCTGGCGGCCCGCTCCCATTCCCTGGTGTAAATATGTTAAACCGATAGCAGCATCTAGGGCTATCTTCAGCCTCCTGCCCCACGAGAGAGAGGTGCGTGAGTGAGGCGATAAGTGATCATCTACGCTTCTATTGGGCATGTATTCGTACACCAGAAGCCAGTTATTGTCGTTTTCATGTTCATCCTTACAGTAGCCGATTAGCTTCACGAGGTTTTGATGTCTAACCTCCCCAAGAATATTCACTTCAGTCTCCCACTGCCTGTATCCCTATCACCCAAAAGACCACAATCTTCAAATGTATATTTTTCTTGAATATTTTTCTCATTGTGATGATTTTTTTTTAAAATTGACTGCAACCAGATAACATATGTTGAACTGATGATGAAACAAGATAGAATCTTGAGTGGTTAATAGTTGAACAAGTATGAAACTTTGGTAACAGTATAGACATTTGTCTTTTTATTTAAGCAAAGTTTAAGGGACACTAACCGTTTGTCCTCTTCTACCTCGCTTCACAGCCACACGAATATCATCAAACGGAGGTTCTAACCTCTTAACAAGGCCCATATATACGCTCCCAAATCCACCTTCACCAATCTTGGAAGACTCATCGATTCGTTTAGATCAGCAAGAGAGAATACCCTGAGGTTGCTTGATCTCACATTAAGATTTGGGATATACTCCCTTTGAGTAGTGGAATCGAAATTTGAATTCGCAGTATAGAAGTTTTCAATTGATAGGGGCGGCCCTGCTTCTTGTATAGCTCCAGCAGAAAAACATGTTGAATTGAAAACCATTGTTTAACCCTTGATCAGTATGAGAGAAAGACGCCTACACTTGTTACCCTTGTTCACTATCAATTCATATAAACATAGCAAACATATCAGGATATTATTTTTGTATGCTGAGATCATAAAGCTTTTCTGTCTTCTAAGACAACTTCAAAAGTTAGCAAATGAATCTCGACTACATATGTTCGTCATGAAAGTACAGGATTGACAGTAGAAAAAGATGATTCAAGTTTTCATCAGTTTATGTAATATTTCTTGATTAAAGGAAATCACGAAAGTAGCCATTTTTCTTAGTAGTTATAGCTCTATGACCATGTCAAAACAATTTCGTGCATATAGCCACAAGATACGCGAATCTACTTTTACTCACCTAAACTCTAAATATCTTTATCATATATGCGGATAACAATACATACATGAATTGGTACGCGATATGCTGTATACGTATAACACACCCATGAAAATGATCATTTCATGATTTTTCTCCCTTGATTATAGACATTTATAATCTTTCGAATCAAAATCGAATTATACTAACTAGACCTTGCTTTTTGAGTCTCAAAATGCTCAAACAGATATTCAAGAAACCGAAAATGAGTAGTTTTTGATGGAATCACTTCAAAGAACTTGCTTTCATCTCCCAAATAGGACATTATGAAAAGCTCCCGAAAACAGTAAAAAAAATTTTAAAAAATCAAGTTTTTAATCAATCAAACACATTTTCCCTGTTTGGAAACACTTTTTACCTCTCAAAACAGTAATTAAACTTGCCATCAATAGCAATTAGAGTCCACAAATCCAATTAATCAAACAGATAACCAGTTAATCGATCTAACAAAGAGAAATCAACAACCCAATCAAACAATTAATCAAGTAAAAATTGTGGGTCTGAACTCTGAACCCATCATACCCAACATTCATACTCATCATTACATAAACTAACAAGAATTTACAGAAACAATCGAACAATACCCACAAAACCCACTTGTGAATTTCAAAGATTATGATCAAAATCATCAATGGAAGCTTAAATCTGAAGAAAAAACGCACCTTTAAGCCCAGAAAACGATGATCTTCAGGGCAGTCCTCACAATTCAAAGAGAAGACTTCATCAAGTAAACGAAAATGTAAAGTATTATGAACTATAAAACAAGATAATTTCAAAGTATATCGTATGTTTGAATGATTTGAAGACAAAATACATGTAAATGAAAAGATGGTATGTAACATAGTGGGGGTTCTTGTCTCCTTCGCTTTGGGTATGTAGAATTTGGGGTGAGTTGCATAAACCATTGAATTACAGTATTGTTATCATACTTACAAAAGACAAAATAGTAAAGAATTCATGCATATAGTGCAATATGTTATGCAGCCTCTCATTTTGATTTTTTTTTCTTTTCTCTCCTGTATACATGTTGTTTCACTTGAGTTTTTTATTTTTATTTATATAATTACATTAAAGATTATTATGTTTTTTTATTTCTTTTCAATTAAATAATATTTTTTATACTCTTATCATTATTTTTTTCGTTCTTTCACTCACAAACACTTTAAAAAATATTAAAAAAATTATAAGAATCAAACAGTGATTCTTTAAATATATCAATATACAATAACATTTTTTCTCTCATTCACTCACACCACTCAAAACCATCTATATAATATACCAAACATACTCACATATTTTTAAGGATTGTGAATGCTCTAACTTAATTTTTTTCCACCACTCTTTCATTTTTTGTTTTTTTTACTTTTAAAGTTAACTAATATTAAGTCTTCAACGTTGTGGCAGTGCGTAAAATAAGACAAGTAACATCAATTTCACACCATCAACAACGATCATCAATATTGGAAAAACTCGTATTAAAGAATAAATTAAAACATGAAAATTAAAACCAAATGAAAAGTAAACGTAAAAACGTTGAACCTCTTACATGAAACGTAAAATATTAAAAAACAATAACTAAGTCGATCAAATACTCACACGTTGTAAAAGGGCCATAAATGAGAAAAAATATGCGTAAAAATATTAAATCATACGCACACGTTGAGACGTGCTAACTTGTAAAATTTAAACTAAAACATAAAATGAAAGTTTTGTAAAAATGAAAAGTATAAGGAACCAAAGTAAAAAGTAAAAATATATAATGATTAAGTTGTAAAGATGTAAAAGTATTTAGTTAAAACTTAAAAGTAAGAAAACTATAAAAAAAAATTGAAATGTGATTACAACCCACTAATGATTATATACAACTCATAATGCAAAAATAAGTTGATAACTAGTAATATATATAATTACATGAAAAACTACAAGATCGATCCATAGATTTGACAAAATGTAACACAATTTGGATAGACCATTAATTTTTCCGCTAACTGCGTGTAAATGATCAAATTATACTTGAGTATTACATTTAATTTAAAATTTTAAATATAAATAAAAGTACCTTTGCCAAATAATGACCGATTTTTAAGTATTATAATCAGATAAGTTTAAAAATTTTCCAATTACAAATATATTACCTCCCACAGCCAACATTATATTCCATTTCTCTATCTTTTCCTGGCTACTAAACCAACTACAATAATGATTCATACAATTTTCAAATGGCAACTGAAACACACCTATTTTTTCCAATTAAAATGTATGTGTGTACACACAAATACATTTTAGTTGATGTTTGTTTTTTACTAAAACCTCTTTCTCATCTCTTTATTTGCGTGCACGCAGATGCGAGAAGAGGTTTTGAATGCGCAGAATGTTTGTTTTTGGAAGACGTTTTATTAAAAAACGTTTTCCTGAGGTCTGCATGTAAAAAGTGTGAACCTATGATTT
>BJCM01002893.1:16379-32616 GCA_018326385.1 Flaveria bidentis | reverse complement strand
TGGTGGTGGAGGCGAAGAGGAGGACCACGGTAAACAAGTGTATAGTGATGGTTAACATGGTGGTTGAAGAGTAGTATTATTGTTTGAATGATTAGAGGAGAGTGTTAGTTAGTGGTGTTTTTATAACTCATAGGAGCAGTGGTCCTTTGTCTGCTTGTTTCAAGAGGAGACTTTGAAAATGGAAAGTCTTCTCCTTGTAAGAATCATTCTAAGAGTTATACGTTGTGCTTTATAAGTGGTACCATAGAAAGTGACATGCTTCTTGTTCTTGATATTAATTTGTGTGAACTTAAATGTTTTATAGACTATTTTTTTCTATGTTATAATTTGTAAAGAATATAGAGAACATCGAAAAAAACCTAGACATGTATATTCAACCATTCTAACGTTATACTTCTAACCGGTCCGATTCGGTCACGAAAACACTATTAATTATTGTTACTTTAGATATTTATAAAAATTTTAAAACTAATAAAAAAGAAAAAAAGGAAAAGATCATCTCATCGGCTCTACCTTCTCTTATCGATTACAAAACATAATCAATTATAGCAAGACTGGTCCCGAGAGTCTTTGAATAATTTTAGGTCCAGAGCGCGTAGAAAAAATGAGTCCTATAATATAATGTTAATAACCAGTATGTTAAAATTTCGATAATAATTGTTTTACCAACAAATAAACGTATTGTAGCAAAATTATCTAATATACTTACTTAATTGAATCGTAAGACTCTCCTAGCATTTTTGACCTTGAGTTTAGATTGTATCGACTAAAATAATTAAAATGTTAATGGATCCTAAGTTTCAATTGAAGATAATTAAATTGATATTGGATTTGTTAATTAATTTCTTAATAATCTATAAATGTTTTTATATAAATACATATATTATATAAGTATATAATTTTTTTAAAATTTTAAGTTTTTAATAAAATTATGCTCTGGACAATCGCCTACCCTACCCATTATTAGGTCCTCCCATTAGGTATAGTTTGAGGTCTAACAATATTTTTTAAAAAGATGCCTTACATCACTCTCAATCGCAATGTACGTGAAGAAAAATCCATTTGAATTAGTCAATTATTTGATTAAATAAGAATATAGGATGATAGATTGTATGGCCGTGAGCTGAGAGTAAATGACCCCACCAAACTGACATTATTTGGATGGCATAAAAAGAATAATAATAAAAAATAATAAACTCGAGACCTAAACAGGATGAAACTAAAAATAGCCAAACAAAACGAGACACAAGTATGCTACTAACTTATGTTAACCTTAAGATTTTTTAAGGCCAAAATATTTAATAATCTTGACATTATTTAATAATCTTGAAGAAAAAAATATTTTTTCATCTTGACATACTCGTTAACATTTATATAAAGTGATTTTTGAGATATAATATTTACCGATCACATATATCATCAATATTGCATGTGGACGAGTAGTATTAGATATTTTCCGTGGAAATATTAATTATGATTTTTTACTTTCTATAAACTCTTTATATACAAGTAAAACTTAGAAGCCTGAATCTTTTGGGTTTAAAGCACTAGCTTTTTAATGGGCCGGCCCAATCGATGACACCCAGAGTCCAGATTAGACTGTTGACTGTTGACTATTGTTATCATCTCCATTTATGCTCGTGTCAATGAATACTTGTCCTCATGTTTTGTATTGTATATATGTTTCTTTGAGACAACGTGTCATTTGTGAATCTTGAAGACTTTATGTATGCAATTGTGGTAGGCATGTCTTTTGTTCTTGTGAACAGTTGACCACTTGATCCTGTTGACCCTCTTACAACAATTTATATTCAATCTTTAATCCAGATTCCATAATGCAAACTAATTAGATCTCAAAAACATTGTTCATCACATTCAGCAAAACACACACAAACACGTTAAAATGTGCCTAAATCCTCTCTTTTTCGTGTTCATCGTTCGTTTCATTACGAGTGTCACGGGGGACTTACCGGCTCCTTACTACCCGATCGACGACATCGCGATTAACTGTGGCTCGATCGGGAACACGTCCGCACTTGACGGACGTGAATGGACAGGTGATATTGGTACCAAATTCAGCCTTTCGAGAAAACAAGCCGGTGGCTCGATAAGCACAACAGCAGTCTATACGTCTCTTTCGGGTGATCCGGTTCCATATTTAACCGCTCGAGCCTCTCGTTCCCCATTCTTCTATGCGCTTAAACTCCACCCCGGTCCAAAATTCATCCGGTTACACTTCAACCCGGCTTCTTACATTGGGTTCGAAACATCTATCGATTTCTTTAGCGTGCACGCTGGACCTTACAAGCTCCTACACAACTTCAGTGCTTCTGTTACTGCTCGTGCACTCGGGGTGATCTCGTTCTCTAAAGAGTTTTGTATCAGCATAGAAGAGAATCAGGAACTGACCATAACGATCTCTCCGTCTAATAAAAATGCATACGCGTTTGTGAACGGGATTGAAATCATTTCGATGCCTTCGGGTCTCTATTACACATCCGAAGGTGAACCAGGGGCCGATGTGGTTAACCCTCACAGGTACAAGTTTTACATTGACAACAACACTGCACTAGAGACAGTTCACCGTTTAAACATCGGTGGAAGTTCCATTTCCCCGATTGAGGACACAGGTATGTTCCGACGATGGTCGAAAGACTCGGATTACATGTTCGAAAGACACAAGAAAGTTCAGGTGTATCATGCTACTAGTATGATCAAATACACCAAGATACCAACAATCTCTGCACCACTTAAGGTTTATCAAACATCATGGGCAACAAGATCCTCTTATATCAAGAAAACAACAACTTTCACATGGAAACTGCCTGTGGACTTAGGATTCAGGTACCTAATTAGGCTCCATTTCTGTCAACACGAACCGGAAAAGAGGACTAACAACGGTCATGAGGCATTCAGGATCATGGTTAACAATCAGATAGCCGAGACACACACTGATATCACCACTTGGAGTGGCGGATATGGGATCGCTGTTTATAAAGACTACGTGACAACGATGAGAGGGGATAGGACCAATGGTAAGTCTGATCTTTCGATTGTTATATTTTCAACGAGCGGGTTGATTGAAGGAAAGCTGAATGGGTTAGAGGTTTTTAAACTAAGTAACCCCGACGATAGCCTTGCAGGTTCAAACCCTGCATTTGTACTGCATTCATCACCAAACTGGATGCCAAAGTTAACAGCTTTTGGCACCCTAAACACAATTGCAACAAAAGTAATATTTTTGATCACCACATTGAATATCATAGTGTACATTCAAAGATGGTTTTGGGAGGAAAAGCTCGGGAAGAAGAACGTACCATCACCATCGTCGTCGTCATCATCAGATGATTCATGTCGCTGTTTTTCACTTGAGGAGATCACTGCAGCAACGCACAATTTCGATAAGGCATTGTTGATAGGCATGGGTGGTTTTGCAAAAGTGTATAAAGGTGTGATTGATGATGGTGCAAAAACTGTTGCTATAAAGCGTATGACTTCGAGATCACAAGAAGGTGCTCTTGAGTTTTGGATGGAGATTCAAATGATTTGGAGGCTTCGCCATAATCATCTTGTTTCTCTCATTGGTTATTGTGATGATGGATCGGAGATGATCCTTGTTTACGAATATATGCCTCATGGGACACTCGCTGAGCATCTGTTTAAGCTTGGTTCAGACGAAAACAACAGCTTCACACCACTCTCATGGGAACAACGGCTCAAGATTTGCATAGGTGCAGCACGTGGACTGGACTATTTGCATACTGGTACTCATCATGGAGTCATTCACCGTGATGTCAAGACATCCAACATTTTACTAGACGAGAATTTTGTTGGTAAAATTTCAGATTTTGGACTAGCAAAGATTGCAAACACAAGCCAATTGTTGGCGAAATCCTATGTTAGCACAAACATCAAAGGCACCGTTGGATACCTGGATCCAGACTACTTTTTGTCACGCAAACTATCAAGAAAATCCGATGTTTACGCGTTTGGTGTTGTGTTATTTGAAGTATTATGTGGAAGACCAGCTGTCGATCCAGGGCGTGAGGAAGATCAACGCAGCCTTGCTATATGGGCACGCCAGAACATTCGAGAGGGGAAACTTGATCAGATTATTGATCCATGTATAAGAGGGGAAATCTCACCTCAGTGCCTGAAAGTACTCATTGATTTAGCAGAAAAATGCTTGGAAAATCAACCGAAAAGAAGACCAAGCATGGCTAACATAATCTCAGGCCTTGAGTTTGCACTTGAGCAGCAAGAAAACACAGATTGGTCCATACCCGAAGAACCAATATATGGTGGTACCCTTTCGTTTACTAATTCACCACGATCAGAACAATCACCATCAAGTGCTAGTAAAAAGAGCATGAAACTCAAAAAACTCAAGAGCTGGAGATGGGATTTGCTTTGGAATGGAGTGAAAGCAGCAAAAATGGATTCATTTGTTTCTGTAAGCAGTTCAAAGACGTATGAAGATAGTTGTCGTCGGTTCCTTCTTTCTGAGATTCAATCAGCCACAAACGACTTCGATGAAAAGCTAATAGTGGGAACCGGCGACTTCAGCATTGTGTACAAAGCTTACATCGACTATGGAACCAGAGTGGTAGTCATGAAGCGGTTCAAGAAGTTCATGATCGAGCACTGGTCTAAGAAACCCGACTGTGTGTCTGATTTCTGCAAAGAGATTGATATGTTATCCCAACTCCAGAACTCCAATCTAGTCCCATTGATTGGATACTGCTACCATAAGCGCGAGTTCATTCTAGTCTACGAGTACATGGTTAACGGCAGCCTACGCGATCATCTCTACTGCACCCAAAACAGTGATCCCCTCACTTGGAAACAAAGGCTGCAAATATGCATTGATGCAGCACAAGGTCTGGACTTTCTACACACAGGTGGTGGGCAACCCATGGTTCACCACAATGTGAACCCAGGGAACATTCTTTTAGATGATAAATGGGCTGCAAAGGTTTCGGATTACGGGCTCACGAAGGTCGGTCCACTGACCGCTGTTTCCAATAATCTTACTGGCGTTTTGGGCAATTGTTTAGGGTACCTTGATCCTGAATGTATGTTTGCCAATGGCACCAAACCTACAGATAAATCTGATGTCTACTCGTTCGGTTTGGTGTTATTAGAAGTGTTATGTGGTCGAAAGGTGGAAGATCAAACGCTGCAAAGAGATCAAGTGTTCTTGAAAAGCTGGGTGAAGATGAACATTGTAAAAGGGACGATTTGTAAGACAATTGACCTGTGTTTGAAGGGGAAGATAGCGCCTGAATGCTTGAAAGAATTCATTAAGATTGCTGAACGTTGTTTGGCGGATAATAGCATTGATCGACCATCGATGAGTGAAGTTGTTATAAGCCTTAAATTTGCAGCACAACAGCAAGAAACTGTATATGTTTGATTGTTTTATTATTTGTTGATGAGGTGATAAGTCTCTCAATTGTATGTTTGTATCACATCAACCAAGGAAATGCGATTTATATTTATTTAAATATTTTAAGGATTAAGAAATGTTTATAACCATTTTGTTTTAAGAAATGTTACTCCTGACACTTGTTTAAATCTTTTATTAATGAGTTTATAGATTATTAAGTTGCTAGCTTGGGTTCACAACTATCGTTGTTAAGATTGCACATATGAATTAACTCAATTATCTGTGAATTTACATCGAGGTACAGTCACGTGTGATATAAACCTCATGTAACTTTCCGATGTAAATTCTTAATAAGATAAACTAGTATTTTAACTCGTGCTTTGGAGTGGGACATGCGCGTGTTGCAGTAGTGACACATGATCTTGTTCATCAAGAGAAACATATGAGGCCGCGATGTTCTATTTGCTTTATAGTATGACTTGAAAGCACACCCATCCTAAATGAGAGCGCACAAGTATCCTCAGTTACATTATCTTACTTTCGGATTAGTCCCCTCATTGAGGTGATCAAGTCGGTTATTTTAACATGTTGCATTATTAACTGAACCGGTTGATGATTAAAACGCTCGTTCCGGTTACTAACCAGTTTATTAACCGGTTTAAGAGGGTATAGATTTCTACAGTACCGGTTAAGTTATCGGTTCGGTTTTCATATCGGGTCAGTTACCCCGTGTTTGCGCATGTCTTGTCCCTCGTTCGATCTGGTATTTATATATGATCTAGTTTAATACTCATTATACAATACAATTTATCAAATGAAACCTTAATTATTATTTAGGTAATACCAAATGATGCTCTTTCTCAAATGGTGCATCAAAGATACATTACAATTATAACAGCATATAAACTGGATCTCAAATTTAATTAGCATATGAAACTACATGTTGAGGAACGAGTAGCAGCTGTACCTCACACGTTCATAAGCAACTTCATCACTTCTTATCATCCCCAAAGAGGTAACCCAGGGAAGAATTGCCACCAGGAGCAGCATGAACCTTAGTAGATGGTCGATCCTGCAACAAATCACACACAAACATAACCGCAGTTCGATCATCTAACCGCTAAAATGTTATCTGTACAGAAAATATTAATGAGAAATGATCATACAGTAATGAAGTTGCCACAGTTCTGTCCATCTGCCCTGTGGTAGTTGTTAGTTGTGCTGTCATGAGTAGTAGCATTGGGATTTTGGTTGATAACACTGTAGGATTCAGTAGGCTTTTCAGAAGGCGTGTCGGTTTCGGTGCTGTCGTTAACATCAGAAGGCTCTGAGGAGTCCTGAGATGGCTCGGTGGTTGCAGCAGCATCCTCGGTTGGGTTCTGCGGTGGCGGTTGGGCGTTGCCGCCGCTCTCTTCACCGCTGCTCCCGAACAAGTAACCTAGAGAACTCTGCCCTCCGCCACAACTTACACCTCGGCCCATTTTCTGTTAGTCATTGCATAGTGTTCAAATCGTATGAAGGCAAAATGCACATTGATAGAAAAAATATAATCAAAATACATTTAATCGATCCATTTTGTTTAATGTTATCAAATAGATCTACACATTAACATCTAAACTATCGTTCCGTTAATCAAATAACGAAATTGCAAAATTGTAAGAAATTATACAGATTAACGAACAGATCTAAGATGAACGTGTTCCTACGTCAATTCAGATTGCGACTAATGATCTCCGTACATACCAGAATCAGAAAATCATCTACCGTTCGAAGATGCTAAACAGAAGATTAACAATGTTTATAAGAAATACATGATTACGAAGCAATTACTAACAGCAAATTTGCAATGATCATCCGTAGAAAGAACAAACTACTGAAAAAAACAAATCATTACGCATCCGATTACAACATATTCATTAGTAGATAACACGAAATCTGAAAAAAATGAGATGATATTAACAAATTAAGAAGATCAATGCACAGATCTAGAACGATTGTTTTCCTTCGTTCGATTAAGATGCAGATGTTCATCTGTAATAAGATGAAAATATGGAATTACGAAGATTGAAGATGAAAGTACCTTGTGAGGGGAGAAAACGTGTGATTGAAGGAGGATGAAAGTAAATGATGAATGAATTTAAATGTGAAGGGGATGGGGATTGTTTGATGCTAAATTTACATGCGGTTGAATGGAATGAAAAGAAATGAATATGGTAAGTTATTTGGAATATTAATGCCCTCACATTACTTTTGAATTTGAATTTCAATTCTAACGGTCTCATATAATCCAGTTATGTGATGACACGTGTACATTTTGCAGAATATTTACCTTAATCATTTTCTTTATCGTTTGATTTATTACGCTAGTATAAGATACGAAAATAAATAAACGAAGTTGAGTGCGGGAATATTGGTGTCGGTGCGAACAAAGGAGGAACAACATGGGCTTTGTGGTTCAATTTGTTACTCTACCATTGGGCTTGTGGGCTTGCTACGCTGGAAGAACCAAGTTCTGGGCCCAAGTCCAGTGACCCAAGTCCTCGCCTAACCCATATCTTGTGACGTTTCCTATATTCTTATAAGTGTATTTATTATTTATATAGAATTATTTTAAGTGACTGTGAGTATAAATGTTACTTTTCATATCAATATTTAGTAATACATTGTTCAATATAATTTTTTAAAGTTGTTGGAGTGAATAAGAGATAAAAAGACAATGATAAAGATACAAATGTATTATTTAATTTAAATAAGAGTATTAAAAAATATTAATTTTTTGTCATTATAAAAAATAGAGAAAATTCAAAAAAAAAAAATTCCCTGTGGTTTGATCATATTACAAGTTTGGTTTCTATATTTTAGAAATTACAAATTTAGTCCAAACATTTGAATGTTTTTTTGCAAATTTAGTCCCACCGTTAGTGCCTGTTAGTTTTTAACGATCTAGGGACTAAATATGCAATATGATCAAATCATAGGGACTAATTGTGCGATTTGCTTAAAAAATTTCAAAAATTTTGAAAATCAAATGAAATTCAAAAGAAATTTAAATCAAACATAAGAAATTCAAATAAACATCAATAATAAAGTTCAATAATTTTTAAAAATTAAAATAAAGGCTAAACAATCAAATCAAATCAAAAACTAAATAAAAGTAAAACTAAAACGTATGTAAAAAAAGCAAAACGTATTGAAAAAGAAGTATGTGATTAAAGTAAAAAAGTTAAATAATAAACAAATAAAAATTAAAAATACAATCAAATAAGCATTATAAAATTCAAAAGAAATATTGAAAAAATCACATTAAAGTTAAAAAAAATAGAAAAACAGTTCAATTTACATTTTTAGTTTTTTAGATACTTTCACAAGATTTTTGTTTTCCCTAGATTTAAACATGACATACGAACTTCATTGAAAGTAATTATAACAATAAAAAAATTAAGCATACTTTTTATTTTCTCCTTTTCTATTTTTATATGCATTTTATTATTACTTTAATTTACTTTTTATATTTGGTTTAACTTATTTAACCTTTACTCTATTTTTTAACAATTATTAATTTATGTATTAAAGTTTATTTGAATCTTCTAATTTTTAATTTTTTTTATATTTTATATGATTTTTTTAGTTTTTTTATTTTTTTTAGAAAATTACATAATTGGTCCCTATGGTTTGGTCATATTGCATATATAGTTCTCATATTGTTAAAAACTAACGGACACTAACGGTGTGGACTAAATTTGCAACAAACTTTTAAATGTTTGGATTAAAATTGTAATTTTTAAAATTTGGGGATCAACCTTGCAATATGATCAAACCATAGGGACTATTTTTGTAATTATCTCAAAAAATTATAATATAAAATGAGATGTGAATGTTCTCACAAATCCATATGAAATTAGCCACTAGACTCTAGAGTCTAGAGTATGGATTAAGTTGGTTAAATTAATTAAGTTTTATTATTGGTGGGCATTTATTTATAAAATGATACGTTTTTATTTAACCTTTAATTGTTGCCTATATTTATAATTAATGGTTCTTTGTGTAATGGTTTATCCTCAACTCTTTGTACAGATCTATTAACTCTTAATTAGGTAGTGAGATTTTCAAGAGAATTGATGAGGTTTTAAAAGATATATTATTTCATCCAACCTTGATGCTGCTTGATAAATATAGAAACAAACCTTAACAACAATAATAAAAATGATCAACAGTATTGATAGCAGTTAGTATAATGGGACTTGATTACTTGAAATTTTAGAATACGAAAAAAATGACAAATATATAACAATTTTAAATGGGGTAACTAGATTTTATTGAATACTACAACGGATCCTCTGTGCGTAGAAGTTTCCGGACATTTATCCAGATACATAGGTACTTCATTCAACGTTGCATCCATTTTCTTTGATAGACATTGGTGCTATCTGCTATACATTTTGTTTGATGTTGGTGCTACTTTTAAAAGCAAATATGCAAAGAAAACAAGAGTTCTGTTCTATTTTGACCTACTTCTTGAACTCGAGTCAATTGGTATATTGATGGTGTATTGATGATCAAAACATGTTCATACCCATAGATGTTAGAATGTGTTATCTGTGTGACGTTAGAAATTCCGTTTTGAAGCTTGAAAAATTAGAAAATTACAATTTTTTCCACTTGGGTATGAATAGAAAATCAGAACACAAAATAATATGCTCCTTTGCCTTATTGTTGGGGTTTGCTAAGAGATTGTCCTGGGGTTTGCATATTTGTTTCAGATGGTGAAGTACTGCTTGTTAAGGTTTTTTCGCATTTATCAAGTTGTACCAAGATACTGGGTTCAAACCCAGACACGATGTAATATAGAGTAATATAAAAGTGGTAGTAAAATAAATTTGTTGTTAAAAAAACTATATAATTACTAAAACTTATACATGTAACTTCTAACATGCTATAGAAGAAAATGTAATTTTTTTCAAAAAATTATGTGTTAAATAGTAAATAGTGTTTGCAGATTGCTTTCATCTAAGGTTCTATTTTGTTATTTTTGAATGATTAAGTGCTGAATTAATAAGATATCTGAACCATTTAAGTGGTGAAACATTAAAAGACCTGAACCATTCAGAGTTAGCATATCGTTTAAATATTCAAAAGCAAATGTCTAACCAATTCAAATAAGAGGTTTTAACCATTCAGTATTACACATCTTAACCATTCAACATTAGTATGTTGTTTAACCATTTAGAACAAAATGTCTAAACCATTCAGACATTTGCTCGAGAAACAAACAATCTGAACCATAAAACGCTAAACCACTCAGATCTCAGAACCACTAAAAGTCTGATTCAAATGCTACCAAACAGCCCCTAAATCTAAAACCAAATACTACATTTGAGCATTAAATGTATTGGAAAACTTTTTACTTCGAAGGATTCAAAAGGAAAGGTGGGTGGTTATGGTTGGCCATAACTTAGGGGAGACAAGGAAAAACTTCAATGATAAAGGCTTTCTTCAATTCAGATCATTGCTCATGCTTTCTTACTTATATCTCATAATTTCATACGGATAATCCAAGGCTAAACAATCGGTGATCATGACCAGATGTAGGTTTTGAATTTCAGAGTTTGTATTCAGTTCTACATGAATGCTTGTTAGACATGAGGCTTGTTTGTTTAGACACGAGGCTTATTTGTATCATTTGCATGTAAATGTTATTAATGTGACTGTGGTCTTGCTCCTTGTGTTGTTTGGACAAAGGACCATAGTGAACGCATACTTAAACACCGACCAATCTTACATTAACATAAACAATACCAGATCTTTATAACATGAGATCAACAATGTAATCTGATGAATATCACCTCCAAAATCACTTATTTTCTAGCAATTCCAACTCAATATATATGTAAACATTAACCCCTCATTCGACAAATAAACATTATTTTAATTTTAATTCTAATAAAATAAATTTGAACAGAACACATGTACACCTATGCAACTGCAACTGCAACTGCAAGCATTTAAAACTGAGAATGACTTTGAAAAATGATTTGTACACCACATTCATTACTTCACACACTGCAGCCACTCAATTTGTACAGTCTCCCTCAGTCTGATTTTACTCAATTTTATTGTCTCTTCTCCATTAAGGGTAAATCTGTAAGAAAATGACTGTGGTGTGCCAAGTAATTACCGTATATTGTGGTGTAAAAATCACCTCCCCATAAAGTTTATGGGATTTTTGCAATTTCAACTAGTAACTTGTGTAGGGCCTGAGGCTTTGAAAAGAAAGGGGAGTGATCAGAACCTTTGAGGCGAAATACTTTTTCAGGCGGGCTTTCATTTATCATGCTTTCTTGTAGAGTTATGGGAATGGCATTGTCTTCTGGAGTTTGTATGTAGAATCGTCTGACTGATCCATAGTTCGAGTCTGAAAGAGACAGCTTTTCCAGAACAGGTGGAAACGGAATTGGCCTCATTGAGACAGAAGCTAATGCTACATCCTAAAACAGAGGAATGAATCAATGAAGTAGATAATATAATCATCAACATGCACGTATTTGACATTGTTGACCATAGAAAGATTAATTGGTGGAGTATGAGTAGTGTGTCATACCTTGGCTGGACTGTGATTGAATAAAAGGTCCTTCAAGAGCATTTTGTCAAGATCTATTGCAGTTGGAGGTGAATTAATACCATTTGTGTAAAGGAACTTTTGAGCTTGCCTCATGAGATCATTTGTATTTTCCTGCATTATGATATACAAAAATTGTATTCATCAATTGCCACTAAATTTGGCAGTCAGAAACTTAAACTTGAAAGAAAACTAAACAGATGACGAATTAAGTGGCATTAGGCCCAAAAGTCCGTGTGACATCCATGCAACATTTGTTAAAAATAAGCCAAGTTTTACATGGTTCAACTTATTCTAACCCCCTATTGAAGGGAGATACAAATAAATTATAGATTATTTATGTATTAATTCAAGGACCATACCTTCTGGGAGAACATATCAAGAGTACTTTGTCCACTTTTCAACATAGAAGCAGCAATAAAGACGGCTTTTGCTATTTTGGATGGAAATAGTTCCATTGCATATGATATGCATGCACCACCAAAGTCATGGCCTACCAAAATCACCTATAAAATGAGATACAAAATGATTTAAAAGTTAGAATATATAATTGGAATGTGAATCGAAGATGCTAACCAAAGTCTGAATATAGTACTAAAAAAGGCTAATCTTCCATACACAATGGTCTGCCCCAACATGGAAATTAAATCTAAATGAAGTTTTAAAATTAAAATATTGTCAATGCTTCAAGGTACAATGAAATGGTCCTGCCGTCAGCTCATATCTAGATCTGCTTTAATGCCTAAAACTGTTATTTTAAACTTCCTTTTCTAGAAACAGCTATGATCACAGCATATGTTAACTGCCTTCTTTCATTTCAATCTTATAACTTGAAGAAAAATAGAAAGGCTGAAACCTAAGCTAGGATTGAAATTTTGAACTTGTAAGACCTCTGTTTGTATCATTGTCAAAGAAGAAGAAATAAAAGAGACAAAGACAAAATAAAATTCAATAGTAGATGAGTAACAAACCTTCTCTCCATCTGCAAGTTTTTCCAAGAAATCTGTGAGTGGCGTCACGTATTGTGAAAGACTTTTGATGCTATTGGCGTCAAACATATCGATTCCAGAACCAGATAAATCAATGGCAGTAACTCTAAATTTACATTCTTCTAACAGTGCAATTGTTTTGTACCAACACCAGGCTCCAAAACCTCCTCCATGAACAAGGACAATATGGCTGACCTCCAAATCATCAAGATTTACATCCTGGTGAACATAATCAGGTTAGATGTGCCACAGATAAACCTATAAGACTAAAACTTTGGCACTATTTGAACCAACAGATTGTCTGAATGCTACAATATGAATGAACGGTTAAAATGTCAATATCACATAATCCAATCAGAAAACAACCAGATATTCCCCTAAACCACTTGTCAGTTGTCACCAATCAAGTTATTTTTAAGATCAACTTAAAAAATGAATCTAAACAAACTATTAACATCAATGATCTGCATGTTTTAGGCATTGCACAGCTGCTTTCGTTTATAAAATTTCCCTAATTCAACATAACAGCAATCAGAACATCTGGTTTTGAAATTGAATCAAAATAAGGATCAATCGCGTACAATTAACCGAAAGGAGAACATTCATACCTGATTAAGTAGTTGCTGAGGCGGAAGAAGAGGATCAGTAAGCGATCGAGCCCTAGTACTCGAACTCCGAGGAAGAGGCTGGTGGAGTTTGGAGTTGGTACCACCAGGAGGATGGCGGAGGGAAGTCGATCGATCAAACGGCAAAACACCGCCATTTTGCTGCTGTAAAAGCAGCGCGGCGGCGATTGCATGTTCATGAATCACATCGTCACCGAATTTCCCTCTCTTAACCGAAGAAGATCGAACACGAGACCACCGATTGCTTGGATTGCCGTTGCCTGATCCATTTGATTGATTTGTTACGCGTTTCGAGTGGTTTTTCCTCGGTGGCGATTTCGTTGACATACATATCCCCATTGTTAATTGTAGTTTTTGGTTCAATGCATTAGATAATGGTGAAATTTAGGGTTTATGTATATGAAGAAAAAGAGCTTCAACAATGGCTGAGAAGAGAGAGAGAAGCTTCGGTGCGAAAGTGCAGTAACCTTTTGCTTGTAACTGCTACTCGCTGGAGGTTGCTTTTTCATTTATTTCTTTCATATTGTTTTTCTTCATTAAAAATTTACGAGTTTGACTTAATACATAGTGACGCTTTATTTAATACATATAATAACATATCTTCCTTTCTTTTAACAACGGATAAAATTTTATTGATTAGAGACTAGCATGGTGCTAGATAAAAGCATACAAACCCGTAATTTTGGAGATTAGACATGTATCAAGAATGAATGATGTTGCTTGTGTTAGATCCATCCCAACCTAGATCTTTGAATCTATGTTTCGACCTCATCTCGTCTCTATCTCATTTAGGGAATTCATAGTTGTCACGGTTCAAGAAATATAGGTCTCAATATGGTGAAAGCATTCTGGTCTCACGATTTTTAGGGAAGTTTCGGCTGCTCAAAATCAATGAGTGTTCACCGATTCGTGAGAAGCATGGAATGTTTATACTCACTTGTGCATTAATAGTGTATATGGTATGTGGGAAAAATGGGAACTGGTTACCAGGCTTTTTTTTAACAACAAATATGTGAACCTGATTCGAATAATATGTGTTATTTTAATCGGATACATCTATTTATTTTCCAGTCGGAACCGCAACTCTAACCCCTCAGACGGAAATTCATTGCTCATAAAACCCTCTGGCTCAATATTTACATGTTATTTGTATTCACATTAATCAATTGAGTTAAATATCATTGATAACAAAATACTGGTTAAATGGAAATAATATGGAATATAGGAAATCTAGTGATACGACATCCAGTAAAACATGACGACTATATATTACTTCACTAGGTTAGTTCCCGTGTGATACACGGATTGAATGAATAAAATATTAAATAATTATTAATAAAAACTTATGCATTATAAATCATGCTTGAAGATAAAATATGATTATAATTACGTATAAATAACTACTTAAGTAAATAAACAATAATGTATTTTTCTTAAACTTTTATTTTTATAAAAATTTGTAATTTTTAAATATTTTGTTTAAAAGAAATAATTTTTTTAAATTTTGTTGTATTATGTTTTTTATAAGTTTTTTGTTTTTAAAAAGTATTATTTAAATAAAAGATAGGTTCTTAATTAATTAAATTATACAATTTTTAATTTGAAAATTGTATGAGTAATAATATTAGTATTCAATGCTATTATTAATATATAGAGAAATGTGATAATAAGTATAATGAGGTTTACGATTGTTTCAGGCTTAGTTTGATTTTTTTTATAGGTAGATAGATGGGTTAAAAACTCATTAAACATAAAGATTAAATTTTAATATAAAATATATATGTAAAATAAATATGAATAGTTACAGTATAATATTTTAATATAAAATAGAATTAAAATTATATATGCGTAATAGTTCAAGAAATAAAATAATTATACCATTTTTTAACTCTGTTATATAAATAGTTTCATTTTAAACATTCGTTTTAAGAACTTTTTTTATAAAAAAAATTATAAATATTTTGTTTTAAAAAAACCTGATTTGTAATTATTTATGTTGTTTTAAAAATACTGTTTCAAAATATCTCACATGTTTATAATTTTTGTTTTAAAACAAAACGATTTAAAAAATTTTGTTTAAAAAATGTTTAGTGTTTTAGAAAATTTCATATTATATAAAACTTTAGTTTTTTGTTGTTTAGATTGTAGTTAAAAGATGTGATTTCTAATTTCTTTCATAAAATCTATTTTAAAAAAAATAGTTTGATCTTTTAAAAAAATAGATAAGAGAGAGAAACATAACAATTAATAGAATCTATATTTAATAAGATAAAGAATTTGTAAAAGTATTTAAATTATTATAATATTCTTTTGGAGAAATAATATGTGAATATTTATAAAAATGACAAGTGTCAAAAACATAATTCAAGATAATGACAAGTGGCAAAAAAAACTTTATTTTATTATTAGAGGTTATAGACATTTTTGAGTCTCACATTCACTTCTATTTTCTCTACATATGATGCATTTTTACAAATAGAATATTATTTTTCCATCTTTTCAATAATTTTATTATGACTTTATCCTAGGAAAATGAATGTCTTTTTGAGAATGTGTATTAAAGAACATGAAAAATATTTGTGAATATTTGTGAATGGTGTAAAATTTATGAGTTTGA
>BJCM01002867.1:0-14999 GCA_018326385.1 Flaveria bidentis | reverse complement strand
ACAACATTACAAATAATATTCATGAACAAATTATCCTTATAAGTTGTTCTTTCTCACACACAATTTATTTAGAAAACCCATTTTCTAAAATGGTGTATTTATTTAATTGCATGATCATATCATCAACTAAATGTAAATTGGTGTTTGCTAAGCTTGTTATTGGGTATGACCCGACTTGGATCATAACGTACTAACCACATCAATGTTTTATGAGTCTTGGGCATAAGGAATCCAACATCAACTTGATCTTAAGGTCAAAATAATCAGTAGTGACAATGGTACTGAATTCAAAAATGAAAGTATAAGTTCTTTTTGTGCAACCAAAGGCATTGCTCATCAATTCAGTGCAGCTAGAACTCCTCAACAAAATGGGGTAGCTAAAAGGAAGAATAGAACATTGATTGAAACAACAAGAACGATGCTAGCCGATGCTAAACTGCCAATCACCTTCTGGGCAGAGGCAATTAATAGATCGTGCTTTGTACAAAATCGAACTCTGCTTGTTAAAGAAAACAACATGACTCCTTATGAACTGCTCTTTCATAGAAAACCATTCATTGGATTTCTTAAATCATTTGGTAGTCCTATCTCAATATTAAACACCCGAGACTATTTGGGAAAGTTTTCATTAAGTCTGAGGAAGGATTCTTTGTAGATTATTCTTTTATCTCAAAGACATACAAAGTGTTTAATCCTAGCTTAAACATTATTGATGAATCAACAAATTTCAATTCAAGGAACATTTGTTTCCTAAATATACAAATGGTCTAGACTAGTTGTTTGATATTGACTCATTTACAAAATTATTTGATAAATTTCACTTCCCTAATGCAAGAACTCTACATTCAAGTGACACTTCATCAGCTGTAGAAAGAAGAGATGACTTTCCATTGATTCCTCCTACATCTGCTAAATGCATGAATGAAGATGTTCCTCTTCAAGATGATCCCATCAGACAACCATCACAAAACCTTAGTGTTTCTACTGAAGGAGGTCCAAGCCTGGTACCATCTCACTCAGATGATCTGTCAACGAAATCAAAAACACGCTACTCCTCCAGCTGAAACACAAAGGACATCAAATGATGTAAGCAATCACAGTGCTGCTGAAGTTGAAGCAGGAACTGAAACGGAGTCTGACAATCTTCATAATTCAACAACAATACAAGATGAATGTGCCTCTGACCATAATGAACTGAATGTCTCCAATCTTGATGTAACGATTGCTGGTGACTCAATTCCAACCACCAGAATACACAAGAATCATCCAGTTGAAACCATTATTGGTGAACTTAATGAAAGGGTGACTAGAAGCAAATCAAGTATTGCAAACATCTTTTTGTTCTAATGCTTTCTGTGTCAAACAATACCCAAGAACATCAAAGAGGCACTTCAAGACAATAGCTGGATTGAAGCAATGCAGAAAGAATTGCTCCAATTCAAGAAGCAAGAAGTATGGCAACTGGTAGATCTTCCCAAAGGACAATACCCTATCGGTAATAGATGGCTGTACAGGAACAAGATTGATGATAGAGGGATCGTCATCAGAAACAAAGCAAGATTAGTGGCACTGGGATACACTCAAGAAGAAGGAATCGACTATGACAAAGCGTTTGCACATGTTGCTAGATTAGAAGCAATAAGAATCTTTCTAGCATATTCTGCATCCATGGAATTTACTTTTTATCAAATGGATGTAAAGTGTGCCTTCCTGTATGGAAAGATTGTTGAGGAGGTCTATGTGAGTCAACCACCTTGCTTTGAAGATCCAGATTTCTCTCATAAAGTTTACAAGATTGACAAAGCTCTGTATGGTCTTCACCAAGCCCCAAGAAAGTGGTATGAGACTCTATCATCCTTTCTTCTTGAAGATGAGTATGAAAGAGGAAAGATTGATCAGACTCTCTTCAAAAGAATAAGAGGAAAAGACATGTTGTTAGTCCAGATTTATGTGGATGACATTATATTTGCTTCTACAAACAAGCAACACTACAAAGAATTTGAAGACTTAATGCATTCAAAATTCCAAATGAGTGCAATGGGAGAACTCACATTCTTCTTAGGAGTGGAAGTCCAATACACAGAAGATGGAATCTTCATCAATCAATCCAAATATGTGGAAGCAATGCTAAAGAAGTTTCATTTTGCTAATTGTTAGTCTATTAGAACACTAGTTGATACCAAAGTGAAGATTGGACTTGATCCAGAAGGCAAATTTGTTTATCAGACTCACTATCGATCTATGATAGGATAACTTATGTATCTAACTACTAGCAAACCTGATATTATGTTTGGTGTTTGTGTGTATGCCAGGTATCAAGCTGATCCAAAGAATCACATGTGAATGCATTCAAGAGGATATTCAGATATCTAAAGGGCAAACCAGCTCTTGGGATATGGTATCCAAACGAAGGAGAGTTCAATCTCTATACATTCACAGATAGTGATGATGGAGGATGTAACTTAAACAGAAAATCCACATGTGGAGGTTGTTAATTTCTTGGTCCCAGATTGGTTTCATGGCAATGCAAGAAGCCGACAAACGTATATGTATCAACAGCAGAAGCTGAGTATATTACAGCATCAACATGTTGCTCTAAAGTTCTATGGATTCAAAACCAGATGCTTGATTTTGGTTTTAACTTCTTGCACACACCAATTCACATTGACAACACAGTAGTTGTTTTCATAAATAATAATCAGTTAAACACTCAAAAACAAACACATTGAAATTACATATCACTTTTTGAGAGACTGTGCTGAAAAAGGGTTAATCAAATTGATTCAAGTACTCACTGAAAATCAATTTGCTGATTTATTTACTAAGTATTTTGAACCTGGTAGGTCTGATGTCCTAGTTCAATCAATTGGCATGATTAACCTTGAGTAAAACAAATAAAACATCAAAAACAAGTAAAAATCTTTAGAAAATCACAAAAAAGTCATGTTTGATGAGGAAAAGAATATATGGGAAATGATATAATTACAGTCATTATATCATTCGTTGTGCTTAATTTCAAAAATTGAAAGACTGTCATGACTTACCAGATATGTTGGTAGGCGTAACTTGGAAGAGAAGATACATGCAATGATGAATTAAAATCTTATTTAATAGTGAAACACTCATCATAAAGTATAGGTATGTATTGGCTTATCTTAGTGCATGTGTGTGTAGTAACCTAAACACACCAGGTAATGATACTTTATGAATCTCTTTCACCTACATCCAGTTTCATCTTTGTTTTGCTGAGCAAAGACCTGATGAAACATGCACATAGTGCAGATGTCCTAATCCAAAAGATTCCCAATGAGGAACAAATCAAAATTGGATGAATCTACAAAAGCAATACATTCCAAGTGAATGAACAAAAGAATCCCATCATGGATCACCTTCCAAAGTGAAGTGAAAAGAATCCCAATGTGGATCATCATGAAAAGGATCAAAGTAAAAGAATCCTAATGAGGATTAGTGAAAATGATTTGTTATAACTTAAGTAACCTAGTAAGGAAACTTGTGAAAAAGTTCTTCCATGCATTGTATAAGGATGGTTGATCATTCCATGCTTGTGTGTGTGAGGTACACATTGAATAATTAAATCAACCAAAAACATGATAAAAATCATTTGCATCAAAATATCAACCTGGTATGAGTTTAAGAGGACAAACATAACTTCAATCATCAAGTTCATAAACATGTCCATTTTACCATAAAGGATGCACATGTGTAATGTAAGATTGATATGATCCCAACAAAAGATATACTTCTCTTCGTTATTAATAATCATAATAAAAATTTAAAAAGTTTTTAAATCTTTAAAGTTTCTATCCAAATGTGAATATAAACTTTAAGGGGAGTAATTTAAATATTTTGAGTAAGTCTATATTTTTGTTTACTAGCTTAAGTTACTTTCTTAAAAAATTCAAAATAAAAAAAAAATAATTTTGGTGTTGTTGCAAAAAGTTATACCATAGTATCTCAGCTTATGCAGATTCTTGTGAACATGACAAGTCCAAGATCAGTCAAGCAGAAGGAAACTTATATCTCTTCTCATATACAAGTCAATCCAAGCATGAGTTGACAACCTCAACAGTCAACAGCCTCATAAGAAAAATCAATTAAGGACATCTCTTCATAACATGAAAAACCGAATAAGACACATTATCTTATGATTAAGTTCAAAATTAATGCAGGTAAGTGCATTGGTTAATGCGGGTGAAGGTAACCCATGCATATAAACAATGCGGGTAACTCTTTATTTCCAAGTAAAAACTAATGTGGACAAAAAGTATACTCTACCGCATTAGTGTGTCACAAGTATACACGAAAATTTGAAGTGGTTAAACCTATGTGAAACAAAAATGTTCTACCGCATTTGTCAATGCAGATAAAATGTTTTTCAAGTGTCCAACCGCATTTGTCAGTGCCGATAAACTTACACATCTGCATTTTTTTTACTCATCCGCATTTGTGAATGTGTATCTTCAATTTTCATGTATTTTCAAATAAAAAGTGTGCTCTCTTCTGACAATGCGAATAACAGTAAAGGTGGATTTTATTCTTCCGCATTTGCTACGGTGCACAAATGTTGATGAACTTTGTTCTTCCGCATTTGCCACAGTGAACACATGCGGGTGGAAGAAAACTAAAGTAAAGAATCTCCCGCATTTGCTACAGTGCACAAATGCCAATGAACTTTGTTCTTCCGCATTTGCCACAGTGCACAAAAATGCAGATGGAAGAAAACAGAAGTAACAAAACATCCGCATTTGCTACAATGTGTATATGCGGATGCCTAAAATCACAAGTTAAACACTTCCGCATTTACAACAGTAAACAAATGTAGCCGGTCAAAGTTCATCAATTTCTCTCTTCCGTATTTACAACAGTAAACAAATGCGGATGACCAAAAGACTTAAAATTCCACTTCCGCATTTACAACAGTGACTTAAAAATTATGACCGCATCTGTTCTGAAACTTGTAAAATTTTGTAAAAGCCATTATTTGACTATTTAAAGGAATTTCAAAGGGTCATTTAATACTTTTAAAATTTGAGAGATTAAGTAGTAAGACGAGCGCAAATACACTGTACACCCTGTTTGATCATCTTCATCATAAACAACCAAAGATTTCTGTGTGATTCTACTCAACTTGTTCTTGTAATTAACTCTAAATCTTCCGTAGCATCGAAAGAAAGGTGAAATTTCCAAAAATTTCATCATGACCTAACTTTCGGACTTTTAAAATCAAACAAAGAACCAAATGATAATAAAGAACACCAAAATCTGATTTATTCAAAGATATGATATACATTTTCGACTTCAATAAACATGCAAACTAATAGGAATTCTACCCATCATGAAAACCTTCATAGTCATGTTCATCATAAGAACAGAGTCTAATGAAAAATGAAAATGTGTAACAAATCAATGAAATAACATCTAATAAATGGTTCAGTTAAACTTGAAAAAACAGAGAAACTGTGATTGTTGAAAATTTTTTTACCATTTGATGTGATAACAATGAAACAGTAACTTCAAACGTTTATCTTTGACCATTAAAAGTCAAACTAATAAACTATGCACATGATTTCTCATCAAAACTAACACATATGCTTCTTATGCAGATTAAATGGCTAATCTTTCATGGAGCAAGCTCCATAATGTCAGTGGTTTTCTAGACCCTGATGTACGAGAAGCTGAGGGTCTCAGAGATATGATTAGATTCATCTCTACAACAAGGGTATCTTATGCTATCACTGTTAGACCCATAATCTATGAGAACTTCATAAGATCTTTCTAGAATTCAGTTGAAGTGATGATGAGCACACTCTGATCATAACTGAAGATTCTATGAGAAGATGTTTGCATTTTGGTGATTATGTTGATACACCAATAGAGTTGGATGAGGATGATATCGCTACATTCTTTGGAGAAATTGGGTTTGAAAGAGGATTTGAAGCTAAGCTGATTGTAAAGGGATTAGTTGATTTGCCTTGAAGATTTCTAATCCATATCTTCAGGCACTATTTATCCAAAAGAAAAGTACGGTGGAATGATATTCCAATCACAACTTCATTAGCAATTTGTGCTCTATGCACAAATAGACTATTCAACATGTCTGCTTATGTATTCAATGGTCTGATATCAAATATTCAAGAGGGAAGGAGACACAAGTTCCTGATCTATCCAAGATTCATTTAATGCTTGATTAATGACGCATTCCCAAATTTAACCACTGAGGGACCAACTCTAGATGTTCGTCATTATGATGCTAAATCATACAAGTACATCAAGAAGAAGGATCCCAAAAACTTCTATAGTGGAGCTAAATCACCTCTTTTTCCTTGGATGCTTCAACAGATCAATCCAGAAGAACAAGGAGAAGAACAAGATGCTCATGATCACAGTGAAGAACAAGCTGCTGATGAGCAAGCTCATGGTGTTAATAGGCAAAGGTCAGTGTCACCCCAAGATGTTGTAGGGGGTGATTCTCACAATGAACCTGAAATTCATGAATATGCATCTCCATTTGTACTATTACCAATCACATCACCACAAACATCACCACAACCATCACAACAACCATCACCATTACATTCTCCCATAAAACTCCTACTTTATCACCAATAGCCCAACCAATAAAATCATCACCACATCACTCACCAATATCACCATTTCAACACTCACCAAAATCACCACCTCATCCAGTGCCTATCCGTGATAACCCAACTGAGTTTGGAGACTCAACCAGTACATCCAAAGCATCCAAATCATCTTCGAATGAGGAGGATCAACATGATAAAATGCCTGAAAAGAGAGCAGCTTTTGAGATTGTCCCCTCAGAGAGCTTTGCTGACTCTAATGTAAATAGGCTAGATGAAAAAGATGAGTGGATATTTGAGCTCTTGCATAAAGTTGAAAGAATGGAAAGAATACTAAATAGGAGAGCTAGAATCACTAATGATGGGAATCTAGAACTAGATGAAAAGGAGCATGAGTTAATAGAATTAAAAGAAAGATATGAACTTGAAAAGGAAGAGAAAAAGAAAGAGATTGAATACTTGAAAGTTGCTCTTAACCATTCTAGAGAAGAAGTAAGTGGCCATGTTGATACTCTTGCCATTCAAACTATAGCAATGTAAGAGCAAGAAGAAATTACTGAGGAACAAGCAGAGATCATTTCTAGTCTCCAAAGCCTAGTTGAAAGTCAAAATAAAAGGATCTCTAAACTTGAAATGTTGATTAAAATTCAAAGAAGTGTTAAGGATGAAGAAAGTAAAAGAATGAAGAATCAAGTCTAGAGATTGTGGTTTATTCTGGACAATCAGATGCTACTCAAACAAATAAGGTTGAATTTGAAGAACTAATGAGTGCTCTTGATAGTTTTTCTTCTGAAGAATTCATTATTGATGAGGAATTTTAGGATTTTGTAGCTAACCAGAGGACCAACACTGAACCCATTATGGTCATTCCTCAATCTCTAGTTCCCTTGGAGAAAGAGTTGAGCATGCAAATGGTACTTGTTATGTCATTATCAGAGGAACAAAAAGATATGATTAGAGAGGTTTGTGAAAGAGAAAAAGAACAGGAAGAAAAAGAAGATGATGATCAAGAAAAAGTACACGCTAAGGCTGTGAAAGTGTCTAAGGAGATTGAAAAGGCAGAATCCACTTCTGGTCCTTCACTTCTAACCTATAAAAGAAAGAGGAAATATCTAGCTGAAAAGGCTAAGGGCAAAAGACCAATGATTGAAGAAGAGAATATGAAGAAAAGTAAGAAAGATGTTCCAAGAAGGTTGGCAGCTATAGCTTAATTCCTTGAAGAACGTGAGTAGGCTGAAGCTCAACTAAAGAAACAAGCTACTGCTATTGACTTGGAAGAAGGGGAAATAGAAGGGGGTTATGAGGCTGAAAAAAGATGTACATGTGGATAGTCCTATGCAAACTAAAAATTCTATAGAGGAAATGGTACTAAAAGCTCAAACAGATGACCTAATGATAAAAGCCATGTTCCTGATTAATCATGGTAATGATACTAATAAAGTACTCAACATGGAATATGAAGACATGATAGTAGAAGAAGAGAAGGTCAACAGATTGTTGGACCCCACAATTGACACAGATTATGAGAAGGCTACTACACTTGAAGCTCACAAGTCAAAACTCTCTAAGAGCTACAACTCTTAGGTTAATAAATGAAAAGAAAGAAAAACTAAAGAAATTAGAAGATGAAGTGCTCAATCAAAAGCCAAAATCAAGAATCTCACCTCAAGACATGAAGCTTACTCACATAGATCAAGACTATCCGGCACCTGTCCTTCACAAATATCCAGAATGGTTTGCTGAACCCTCCCAACTAAAACTTCAGGAAGGGTTGACCACTGCTGAGATGATCACAGGTGTATCAACTCTAAAAGGAAAAATAGACCAGAAAATTATTGCTTGGAAGTATGATAGCTCATGGAACATGTTTATGGTTAAAAGGATCTCTGGTCTAGTGAAATTTTTCATAGAGTACTCTTCTCTGGTAAATGCACTTAAGATTCATGACTTGAAAGAATTGGCTAATCTGGAGCTGATCAACCATAATGCCATGTTTAGAGGATATGAATTTGAAGGTATACTTAAAATGTTCAAGAAAACCAACAACTTCAATTCATTAAACGCCATATGTATGAGAAAAGACAAAACTTTCAAGAAACCTTTGGAGATAAAGCAGACAAAACCAGCTGAAGAAGTAGTGTTTCCAGAACTCGGAGTGAAACCTACTGAATCGTTAAAAAGAAAAATGGTGGCAGGTACACATTCCTCAACACCAATCTCAAATTTTTATTATGATGAGAAGACCTATGAATTGGTGATTAAGAGGAAATGGGAAGGTAAAGAAGGTGCTGAGATCAGATTATTCAGTGGCTATGAGGCGAGACTATTGGATCAATCATATGTCCAATACATGTACACAAGGCACTTCAGGGAGAAATCAAACAAATTGGGTCAAGAAGATCTACATTTCTTCCTAAAGTGTATAAAAATATTAAAGAGGCTTATGATCAGATTAGTACAAAAAGGGAGAAAAGGAAGAAGAAGAAGGCACCTCTACACTTGGGCAACATTGTCAAATTAGAAGTTGATGTAGATGGTTGTCTTTTGATTCACAGAGATGGGCTATCTACGGTATCTATTTGGGAACCAATCTTCTAAAGAAACTACCTCTTGAAGCCATTCACAACATGAGCAGAATGAAGATTCATGTACTAAGAAAAGATCAAATGTCTTATGCTCAAGATTTTGTTAACATGATCAAGGCAAATTTGGATCCAGCTCAAGCAGCACCTTTTATACCACCACAAGACCCAAAAAAATTATCACAACCTCAATCACTACCCAAAAATTGAAGAACATAGGCTGCATAATCCTTAGGGGGAGTAGTATTGGATCCTAAAAGGATCATGCATGCCAATTCAATGGGTGAGTTGATGGTTGCTTTGCTGGATTCCCACAAGTCCAAGAGGAAATGCGGATGAAGATCCAGCAGAGAAGAAAAACCAAGTATAGTCTCCCGGATTTTTCAATGCGGAAGACATAAAACAAATACGGACAAGTATTTGTTCTTCCGCATTAACAAATGCGGAAGACAAAACAGTAATGCGGACAAGACTTTGTTCATCTGTATTTGCCAATGCGGATGACTAGACAAATGCGCATAAGTATTTGTTCATCTGCATTAACCAATGCGGATGACCAACATACAAATGCGGATGATCAAGTGAAGAAATGCTGATCAAGTCAATTCATCCGCATTTGCCAATGCGGATGAACAAGCAAAGATGCGGATAAAGACTTAGACTAGTTCTGATGTAATAGGTCAGGGGTAGTTTAGTCATTTTGTAAAAGGCATCTTGTCTACCTATAAATAGAATAGAAAACCTCGTACATGAAGTGATAACTGATAGACATAGAGAATATCTATTGTCTTTTATTCTTTGTAATCAATCAATTTCATTAATATATACAAAAGCATTTATGAGAATATTCTTGCATTAACTGTTTATTGATTCCTTGTTTCTGCCATTCAATCATTAACTCAATTACTATATTCGATCCTTAGTGAGAATCTCACTCTCTCTTACCCAGTCAATGCTTTGATTGTATTAAGGTTGATGATGTATTGATGTGACGGCTATTAGGGTTTGTGTTTGATTGTGTAAACCGATGTGATGTTTGCCGTCGAACTTATTGGGTTATGGCTCGTCGGTTTGTTCTATTTGATGTGAAACCTAGGATCCTTATTTATAGAAAATTATTGTTTATGATAAGGAACACCAAATCTCTTGTGATTTGAAATTGTCTTTTTGATTTGTTGACTAGTTGACTAGTAACACTTGCATTATTTAAATACAAGTGTTTGGACTCCGCAGCTACATAGTCTTCCATAGATGTTTGTTCTTCTGAAGGTATCTTATTCTTCCGAAGCTATCATGTTCTTCCAAAGGTATTTGATCTTCAAAAGGAATCTTGTTCTTCGGAAGGTGTCTTATTCTTCCGAAGCTATCTTGTTCTTCTGAAGGTATTTCTTCTTCCGAAGGTATTTGTCACTTGAACTTCAGAGTTGGTTGTTAATTCGTAGAAGATATTTGGTTGATTTTTTTTGTATGAAATATATCTATGGAAAAAATGTTAATCAATAGATGTTTCTTAGACTTAGTCAAATTCACAGATTGAGCAAGTATAATGTTTTACGTGCAATCATACATAAATCAACACTATTAAAGGTTAACCTATATACATAATTCATACATCAAAATAATGAATTATAATCATTCATTACGAGTATTGATTATAGTTATAAGGGTATGGAAAATGATTTAGACCTATTATTCCTAGATCTAACAATATTCCCCCTTAGGCTTAGACACTTGTAATCAGCTCTTAAAAACTGTAAGCTCCTTCATCCTTGACACCATTTTCTTGTTGAAGTATGATAATGCATCCTTTTGATGATCATATTTTTACTTGATCTCCATTTTTCATATCTTTTGCAGTGTCTCAAAACCCAATCCCAAAATGCCTTCTTTAGAGGTAAGTATTTCCACTACACTTTGATTGTGCCCTATTTCAAGCTTTTCTTCTTTTGACATTCTTAGTTCTAAAACTTCCTTAATAGTAGGTCCTTTCAGCATCCCAACTTCATATCTTCTTCTTTTGTATGCTTTAGCATGCAACTTATCAACCACTTGAATCATATGTACATAAAGACGTAGATTATTCTGAGCTCTTTCATAAGCAAGTTTTTGGAAGAATTTGTCATGAAAATATGATGTGTAGCTTGGGTGAAGCAACTTGATCTCCAATGGATCAAAGATTCTTATCCTTTCAACTTTCTTTCCTTTAGCATTGGTCAACAACAGCAATTCTTTGGTATTCTCAACATATCCCTATTCTATTATGGGATATGTATATTGATATCCTTCAATGCTTTTGATGACTATTGAATTCTTGTTGTTGTATCCAACCCTTTTCAATAGCTTATCATCTACCAATGTAGAGGAGTTGGTTCTTGATCTTTTTATCCATTCTGTTATTATATTATGCTCATCATCCTGTCTCTTAGCTTCTTTCATCACATCATCTCTGAATTTAGTCTTTAACTTACCCACCAAAACAAAGATGTCTCTTCCTCTTGGGTGAATTGGGTTGTTAGAAATGACTAAGCTTTGTAGATCCTTAAGGTCATTTTCAGATAGGCACAATATTGATACTATATCACGGAAGTATTAAATTCTTCCAAATGTTCTCTTTGTGATTGCACAATCCCACTCATGATCATACTTCCACGCCATAATCTTGTTGTCTTCTACAGAATTAGGACTTGTGATGTGATCAAACAACTCTATCAAAGTTGATTTTTGTTCTGTTGTCTTTGTAGATCCTATTGTCTCTCTGATTGTTGTTCCCAATGGCCATACTTTTCCAAGAATAACTGCTCGTGGCTCTCTCATCAGCTTTTCTTTCCCTTTATGCTGATCTTTACTATCAACTATTATTGGTTCAGCAAGGGTTTTCTTGTGTTGCTCAACATCAGGCTTTAGAGCTTTAGTCTTGAACCTCACTCCAGTTTCTAGTTCAACAATCATTATAGGTTTCATCATCCTCCTTAGCTCACCTAAGTTTCTTCCCTTGAAATCATGTAATTTGTAGTTATGACCCTATAGCCAGGAGGTCATATTGTGTTTGTTGAGCTTTGTTGTATCACAGTGACCCAACTCTTTCTTTATTTTCTGAATAGATTGAAATGTTGTGAAGGCTTCGTAGTCACAGTTAGGGATCATGAATCTTGCAAACTCAAATTATTTTAGTATATCCTTCATTTCAGTCACATTCAACCTCTCAACAATATCAAATGAAAACCCATGGTTGATAAGGGTCATAAATATTGTTTCTTATTAGTCTCATCATGAGACTTAGGCTTTGAAGTTGATACATCCATTGAAGGAGTGTGCCTTGAAGATATAGGCGTTGAACTGTTAGGTGAATCTTCTACATTAATTACCTCTTTGTGTGTTGAACCTAGGTACTTTCTCTACGTGGTGAATTGAATAATAGGCTTTAAAATCTCAGAGGTTTCTTTTGATAGTTTTGTTGTTGGAGCAGCATTTCATTCCAGAGCACAGATTTTCATCTCTTGCTCATTTATCTCTTCCTCTTTTCTTTTTAGCATAGCAGATTGAGCAGAAAGAGAATTGGTTACATGATTAATTTCTAGAATCATCTTCTCCTTTTCAGCCTTTTGAATCCTCACTGATTCTTGTTCTTTTTCTTATTGAAATAGTGCATCAATCACTTCATTGTTGCATTGTGCATCTTCTCTTAATCTTTTAATTCTTGATTCTTGCTTCATTAGTTCATCATCCTTTTTTTAGCACACCTTTTAACTCTTGAATTCTTTGCTTTCTTTTGTTTGACTTGAGGGCCAGTTTGTTATATTCAGCAACCAGATAACTCTTATTCATAGGAATGTCATCTTCACTTAGGTCTTCTTTATGATAAGCAATTACATCAACATAAATTTCCCCTTCTTCCCCTGCTTCATGATTAGTAGCTATATCATCATTCTTGACATCATTAAGGGTTGCACTAGTTGAGCTTGAGATAGACTTAATAGTTTGGTCTCCCTACTCCTTGTGAGGTTGTTGTTGTTGTTCAATGAATGGAGAGATTGGCTTGGTATCAACAATGTACACATTATTTTTTGAGACTAACTCAGTCTCACCGGTGTAAAAGCTCTCATGTGATTGATGTTCAAGAGTCAGAGGTTGTTAATGATAATGTGATTGATGGTGTAGTGATTGACGAAGTTTTTGAATGGGTGATTGATGGTGTGGTGATAACTGTGGATGAGGAGATTGATGATGTTGTTGAATGGGTGATAGGGAAGGAGAATGAAGTAATTCTTTGTCATCATTGGATGTAACTTCTTCATGTTCTTCGCACAACACTCTACTAGGATGTTTGCATCAACATTTGCCACATGAGCAACATGGGCATGTCTTCTTCTTCATTTTTTCCATTGATCTTGTTCGGTACAGATCTTCCTAGATGCGCTTGTACAAACACATCATCTAGTTTTTCTATCCCAGGCAGCTTAGCATTAATGATTAGTTGGAGGAACCTTGGAAACATGGACATTTTTTCATTCTTCTCTACTCTTATTTGGTCACATAAACAATTGAAGATGTATTTTAAGTAGTTATATGTTCTTCCTTCAAAAATTCTTATAATTCCTAAAGAGATGTGCCTTGAGAATCTATTCGGTGTTTGAGATACACTTTAGGTAAGTGTGACATAGAAAATGGTAGGGCTTGCATAATCTCTCCTTTTTTGATCTCTCATCTATCAAAGTCACCATCGTAACCCATCAATAGAAATATCTTCTCAATGTACTAATGTTCAAAGACGTCTGGGTGATGTGTTTCTTGATCTACCACTTCTAGTGTTTTTTTACATCTTATATTCATCTATTCTTAATTGTTCTGTTCTTATATCTGCCATAATGACCTTTGATTCTCCATACTCCTCTATTCATGTAGAGTTCTAGAATTCAATTACGTGTGCTTGATGAATCACAAGTTGTGTTGTTAATGCATAAAAGAGCCTAGATCGTCGCATATATCTTATAATGTCTCCACACCCTTCCGATACAGGGTCATTAACATCGAGAAATACACACACATTGTGCTCTTTTGTAAATAGATTACACAACTGTTTGGTAGAGTTTAAGAATAGTATATTTGAATCAACACTACAGACATAAGAATACGAATAGTTTTAATGATAACCAAGAATCAAACAGACATAATTTGATGATTATGATATGATTTACCTTCAAAGAAATGATTTGAGATCAAGTTTATGTGTTAGTTTGAGGATTTGATTTGGTAATTTTGATTGTTCATGAAATAGGGAAAATGTTTGTTAAATCCGCTTTTCTATGACTGAAAAAGTGAATAATGAATGTTGAAGTCAAAACCATCATTTATACTCAGTCGGACACATTAAATTCATTTATTTAATGATGAGGGACCCCCTATCCTTATTACTAAATTTACTATTTCCATAGTTTTTAGTTTTTCTGTAGATCTTCTACGGATTCCATAGATAGTCTCCGCTTCCTTAGATCTTCTACGGATTCCGAAGATCAACTACGAATGACTTAGAATTAAAAACTCACTTTTGCTGAAGTATAATTTAAATTTTCATAGGTTACCATTTGTCACACCCTCAAAATCCACGTGCAGAGTTTTACCGCGAGGCGTGTGAACAAACCAGGATCACAGTCAATAGTTACTCAGAACGACTCTATATGCAATAATTAAATAAAATCAACCAAAGTAAAAACTTTAAAACTGTGCGGAAGCGTATTGTAAAACAATCCAATGAAATAGAAATGTATACTATGGCAAAACATGTGCCAACCCAAAGAGTAATATTAACCATTAAAAC
>BJCM01002855.1:0-16257 GCA_018326385.1 Flaveria bidentis | reverse complement strand
TCAAGAACACTCTTTTCTGCCCTGGCTTTGCTGATCACAAGCTCAGCCTGGCACTCAGTTAGCTTGGTTATGAGATCTTTGATTTGAGTCCTAAAATCTGTGTGTTCATGTTTTAGAACTGAAATTGTTTTCTCTAAGTCCTCCATCTTCAGTTTATAATCATTTTCAGACTTTCTAAAATCAGATTTTAAAATGTTTAAGAACTCAAGGTCAGATCTCATTTCCAAATTATAGGACCTGTATCTGTTTTGTGTCAGTTAACACATTATATGTGTCGTACGATTTGAGAAACACAACTTCATACGACACATATAACCATTTTCTCCTCTCATACGACCCATACCCATATATCCCTTTCTTGCATGTCGTACACCCATATGTCTCTTTCTTGCATGTCGTACACGTGTATGGCTGGTGATGTTGAAATAGTATTGGAAAGGTGTTTGTTTAATTGTAGCCATCAAAAATCAAAATATTGGAATGTTATTCTTTTATAGTAATAAGAGTTCAAGCATCATTATGACTAAATGATGTACGTTTACTCATTTAGGAAAAAGGTTTAACGGGCAGATGAATTCATCATGAAAAATATCAACACATATCTGAATTACTATATTTTATGTAACTCGTTTTTAATCAATGACTGCTTTTTAATAAACTAAAATAGAATAACATTCAAAACAGAATTAAATTAAATTAGAATATAAATTGCCATGAACCCCACGCGTCAACTTTTACAAATTCACTCACCCACACACCCGATTCAACAATGAAATCTCACCAATCGCTCACATCTTAAGCTTAATCATCCCACTAAATATCCATTTCATCATCATCATCATCATCATCATCATCATCAACACTCTCCTCAGATTAATTTTCTCCCAAAGGTGCGTACGAACAAGAATTTAACCTTATCCCGACCTTTTACGTTGTAAAATTTGATGCGTTTTTCGTACATTTTAATCGTTTGTGTCAATATGTCTGCTATTAGATTGCATTTGAATAAAAATCGAGATGTTTTTTGGTGTTAATTATGTATGATGTACGATGCTTAAGATCTGTCGATTTGTTGTTTCGCAGGGGTTCTGGATATGTTTTTGTTTGATTTTGCATATCTACTTGATTAGTGAGTTAATCAGGAAGAAATAGATTCATGTGGTTGTGGCTTGCTTTCATATTTGTTTTGTCATCGAATATATCGTTCACATCATTTGGATTGATTTGACTTGATTATATGGTTTTAGTATTGGTAATGCATGTTTCTGAAATTGAGTTGGATTAAGTTAGATCAGGTGGCTACTCATTGAATTCTTGTGAATAACTTAATGACTCTCTTTGTTGTTTATGTTGCTACAAAGATCCACGTAACTAGCTAGGAAGCAGGGCTGGAGATGGTTGTTATGTGTTAGGTTAGGATATCCTTATTTAGCTCGTTTTCACACGTAAAAACTGTTAGCCTAGCCAGAGTGAGAAAGGTGATCTTGAGGCTCTGAAATGAGAGCAAGTATTTGGTTGTGATAGTAAATGAGAGAGGCAGTGAGAGTAGTAATTGTTGGGTTGTTGTGATGTATTTATTCCCGTGACTTGGTACATAGCGGAGGCTTTGACCCTGTATGGTCCAGATCCATGTGTTTCAGTCTTGCTAGCTCCTGACTCCTGACATGTTTGGTCCGTGGATAGCTCAGGACATGCGTGAGGAATTTGGGGTTACCCCTCACCTTGCAGTATTTGCTATTAGTTGTTTCTACTCATTTTATGGAAATGCTATGCAACATCAAAAATTATCCATAAGGGTGAATTTCTAATGTAACATGAAAAGTTGAAAACAACCCAATTATGCGGCCAGAAAGTTCTTTTCGATGTAGTGTTCTAATCAATGTCCTGTTTTTGGATACCTTTTCTAACATGAATGGACTCTGTTAGTGAAGGCTTTCTTAAAAGGGACGCTTAACTCATTTATTTTTTATCTGTAGTTGCATTGTTTGTTAGCATGTCCATCTTTTGGCGCCGTGGGTCTTCTTTGCAACAACAAGAGAAGGAGCAGCCTGAGCTGCAATTAGAATCCAAGGTAACAACAAGCTAAATATATTTGATGATAATTTGTTGTTGATTACATCAACAGATTGGGAAATTTAAATTTTCTGACAGGTGTTTTTCTGAGTGATTTCTGTCTCATAATGGTTGCTGTGGTTTGCGGTCAATGCAGGTCAATGAGCTCAAAGCCGCTCTTGGACCACTTTCTGGACGTAGTTTATTGTACTGCACCGATGCATGTTTGAGAAGATATTTGGAAGCTCGTAATTGGAATGTAGAGAAAGCAAAAAAGATGTTGGAAGAAACACTTGCTTGGAGATCAACCTATAAGCCTGAAGAAATCGGTTGGGTTAGTGATCAATGTCTTATTCATGTTAAGTACTAGAAATTAAAAGTGTCAAATTCAACCTAAAATTGGCTTGATTCGCATTATATATTTACACCTGATGAGTCGAATTGGTGAACTATAAGACTAGGTTATAATGAAATGGGTGAACTGTGTTAACAGATTGAAAGTGACACAAATGCTGACAACCTCTTAAACTTATTTATTCTCACAAAGTATATCAGCCTACTAGTTTTTTAATCATTATATAATACATTAATCATTAATGATGTTCAAGAGAAAGGGTGTCTGCAGCTTAACCCGGTATGATCTGCTCTGACCCGTATTATAATTACCAGTTTTGACCCGTTACCCAATCCTGTTGATCCTCCTTTTTTTCACCTCTAATTGAAAGTTAATATTAATCCATATGATTAGTATATACCATTACTTCCATCCTGATAAATCATCTAACGTTTCATAAATTTGTGCCAAATTACTTAAGCTTATCTTTACTTTCTAGCATGAAGTTGCAGTCGAAGGTGAAACAGGGAAACTATTCAGAGCAAACTTTCATGACCGGGTTGGAAGAACCGTTTTGATATTTAAACCAGGACTGCAGGTGATTGAACAAACTCCATTTCTATAAATGGCAAAATGGGCATGTTGGGTGTGTGGAGTCACGTTCAAAATGGGTATTTTTGGTATGGGCGGATTGGGTTGGCCAAAGATTTAAACCTTTTTAATTTTTTATATGAAATGAAAGTGGGTCAGATATGATTACAAAATTTTATTATTTTATCAATATTAACAAAAAATTAAAACGATTTACAAGGTTTACAAAACTTATGTCGGTGTACCCTTTGTGTAGAATACAACATCAATGGACAACCAGATCAGACACCTTGTGTACCTGATGGAGAACGCGATGCTTAATCTTCCAGAAGGCCAGGAAGAAATGGCATGGTTGATTGACTTTACTGGGTGGTCACTTAGCACTAATGTACCCATTAGAACCGCTAAAGACACGATCAATATACTACAAGACCACTATCCTCAAAGACTAGCAGTGGCATTTCTGTACTCTCCACCGAGAATTTTCCAAGCATTTTGGAAGGTCGGTATAGTAATTTCACCTTTTCTGTTATATTATACATATGACCTGCATTTCTATACATCATGATCAAATCTACCTCGCAGATCGTTAAAATTTTCATGGATCCGAAGACATTCCAGAAGGTGAAATTCGTGTACCCTAAAAACAAAGAGAGCGTAGAGCTGATGAGATCATATTTTGATGTGGATAACCTCCCAGCCGAGTTCGGTGGAAAAGCAACCATGAAGTATGATCATGAGGATTTTTCAAGATTAATGGCTCAGGATGATGTGAAAGCCGCTAAATTCTGGGGTTTTGACCAAAAGACCGGTCCTGCAACCATCGGCTATGCTGCTGGTGCAGCAGTAGCTCCTGAGCCCGCTAAGCCGACCAGTATTGTAGCAAGCTGAAGTGGTCTGATTAACCATGGAACCTAGTCTAGATGGTTAATTGAGATGATTGTTAGATCAATGACAATTCAAAACTCTTTTGGTCTGCTAATTTTGCTTATGATCTATGAATTCTATGATTTTTGATACCCACCTGTCTTTTGCTAGGTATATTATTAGATCATAGAACCTTAAGCCATTTTTACATGTTATGTTCATACAATTTATATTATTACATCAAGAGCAGGGTCTGGGAGGGGTAGTTGGTGGCGAGTCTTTCCTCTATCTTGGGAGATAGAGAGACCGCTTCCGAAGAAACCCCTGACTCAGTAAGGAAAACAATAACCGTAGAAATTATAATATACGGCATACAACACACAGATAAAAATCACATAGAAGTTGAGAAATTGAGTACAACAAATAATCGTCAAGAAACGCGCGAAAGGGCAGATTGAAGAAAACAGGGGTCCCGCAACTAAGTCTACGACTATCCTTCCTACCCACAGATCCCGCTAAAAGTCTTTAATTTTAGTTCTACGCCTCCACGCACTCCTATCCTCGATCATGTGCTCAGAGAGGTGCAAGTCTACCATATCTCGCCTAATTACCTCGTCCCAAGTCAATCTAGGTTTACCTCTACTCCTCCTACCCTTTACGTTGATGTTCTCTACTGCTCTAACTGGTGCTACCAACGGCCTCCGCTTTACGTGCCCAAACCATCTTAATCTTTCCTCTCGTATTTTATCTGTGATACCAGCCACCTCTAGCCTCTGTCGAAACACGTCGTTTCTTATTCGATCCAATCTTGTGTGGCTACACATCCACCTCAGCATTCGCATTTCCGCGACCTCGATATGTCTCTGGTGCAATTTCTTTATGGCCCAACAGTCTATTCCGTATAGTATAGCTGGACGTACTGCCACTCTGTATAGTTTTCCCTTTAGTTTTGCTGGGAACCTCTTATCACACAGGATCCCTGATGCTGCTCTCCATTTGTAATACTACACAGATGGAGTTTTACGTTCAGTCTAAAATGAAATTCAAGGGTTTTACGTTCAGTCTAAACGGTTTCAGGTCATTAAATTCTAGTCTAAAATGAAATTCAAGGGTTTTACGTTCAGTCTAAACGGTTTCAGGTCATTAAGTTCTAGTCTAAACAGTTTCGGTTTGCTTTTAGGTTGAACCTGCAAACATGTTCAGTTAAATAAGATTATACCATGGATCAACAAGTACACAAAATTGTTTACTCGTACATTTTGCAAGTATCAACAAAACTTATTTACACAAAATGATTACAAATTTAACACGCAAAAACACTACTTTTTAATGTCTTCATGTCCATGTGAATTCCAATCGCGTATCCACACTCTATAGCACACCATCAAACCGCAAACAGGTTAAAAAAAACTTGATAAGACGAACTACAGGAGTCGCCTTCTGAAACTTCGAGTGGTCGATTGATACGTACGAACTAGAAGACCGACTCCAATTCCAACCCCAAGGCAAATCCCAAGACCTAAACCGACACCGACTCTCACACCAGCATTAAACCATGTGAGTTCTCCATCTTCACCTTCCATGTACTCATTTTGGCGCCACTGCAGGCTATTGTTGTAGTCATACTCATTTTCAGACTTGTAAGGTCCATACTCTGCTTCCTGCATGCCACCATTAACAAAATATCACATTTTCAAGTAATAAGTACACAAATAACATATCTTTTCTATAAACTGTGGAAGATATATGTGCATATAAATGATGATATGTTCATGCATCTTATACAGGAGTTCGAAGATCATATATTTTCTTGCATGAATTGTTCTTCTACCATCTTAACATGTTTTCCTTAATTGCTGGATATTGGAAAACAAAAACCAATAAGGGTTCAAACTCCAAACGAACGGATAAGCTAAGATTAGAGGTCGTTAAATGTGCAACTTGAGTAACGGGTCAAAACGAGTAGGTTTTATATGGGTTGAATCTATCCAAAACAATTATGTCCTAACTTTTTACCCTTTTTTAGAAGAAACTAGTGTGCAAGATATGACTATAGAAACTATATTATCTCAATAAAAACTTTTTTCACACTATGGGTGACTTACAACCCGCTTGACCCTCTTCTTTTTAGCTATCTTTTATTTTACCCATTGGAGATTAAACATAACCCATATTGACCCGTTCATAATTGAAAAAAAATCAAAATGCCACCTCTAATAATGATGCTAACAAGATAAGTCCAGCTAAATCTTGAATTTTAATATATACCTGAAGATCAAGTCCATATTTCTGAGATTCAGTCATATCACCCTCCGGAATCGGATCTAATACCCCTTTCCGAGTTTGCTTCTTTTTGGGACTAATCTGCAAAGCCTTGGTCAAAATGACAGGTGCACCCGAAAATGAACCCGCAACATAAACTTCAATCATTGGTGGCATTGAATCACCACCCATGAACTGTTTCCCTCTCAAAACCCGAGTGTGCGGCCCAATCATTGATTCGCATGTCATACTCCATCTGTCAACATCATTGGTCTTTGACTTACTGTCAAAACCATTAGTATGCTTAGACATCTCCAAAACACCAGAAAGAAGCAGATCTTCACCATCAAAAACCTCAAACTTGACACTTCCTGATAATCTTATACTGTCTGTGCTCACAAATGTAGCTTCTTCAAACTTTTTGTCTACTCGGTTTCTTTTCAGACGACATGAACTTCCTGGCGAGTCAAGGGTGCATCTTTTATTGTTGACTTCGAGAATGGTGTCAGGGTCTAATGGAATATGACGGAGAGTGAGATATTCAGGTGTGTAGCTGTCCACCTTAAAGTTGCTGATTCGAACATAGAAGACACGTATATCCAACCAAGCTAATAGTGGTTTTGCGTACGGTTGGTAGGTAGAATGCTTTATGATTTGAAGGTTGTTCTTCGTTGTTCCATTCACATGCTCCATGCTTCTGCGAGCTAATTCTCATGGGAATAAAAGCTCAAAGAACAAACACTGTTTTAAAAGCAAATACTTTAAGTTAGGTGATAGAATTCCCAAGAAAGAACATCAACTTGTAAAGCTTGGTTTAAAAAAATGCAAGGCACTTCAAGGAAATTTGATACCAAAAGTTGAGGTGTGCACATCACGTTGGGTACAACCAGATAAGCTTTATTTACAAACATAAACTGCATATCCCTCGTCTGTTTTACATATAAACCTACTTATGAAGTAAACCTTTCATAATTTCAACATCCCTTGCATTCTTTTTTATATATAAACCTTCTACGCACCATACAAAACAAACCCTACCATCTCCTTAATATAATGAACTTCTTCTTTGATCCTATAAGATTACAAGTCACAACAAACACTTTAACCACATAAAGAAACACCATATGCATACTAGCCAATAAAATCATCAAGAGCAAAGAAACTGAAAAACTCTTCACTGAGAAAAAGATCACACAACATAACAGTGGGATGAGAGAAAAGCCTAATAAACTTAGGAAGTTGCTCAATACATAACCAACTTTAAGTTAAGAACTATTAAACATCGAGAACCACATAAGTATTTATACGCGTCATTGGCTATATATAACAGATGATGGGAGGATTATGCGATTACAAAACCGCCTGTATCATACTATCATACTAAAACACCAAGTTCAAGTGTTCATAGTTCATACTATTCTAGGAGCTCTCAGTACAAATAATTGGTTCGTATAAACTAACAACCACTGAAAGCCCAGAAGCTACAAACTCAAGATCTCGATGACCCCGATTCGCTATAGAGTAAGTTTCCTAGATCTTTTGAGCCCAATTGATAAACTCATATGTAAAGTTCATATTTTTATTCTCAATCAAGTGATCAACTTACATACACATAGCAAACCACAAACAAACAGACAATCACCTGAATCTTCAATAAACACTGATGAAACTCACCGATAAAGAGAATAAAAACGCACCAGAAATCAAAGATCCAAAGCCAATAACTGTTCCCGTATGATTCTTCAATTCAATCTACTAATCAGAGTGTATGTTTAATGTGTTTAATGATGCTCAATCGAAAGTCGGCAATCCCTAATATCGACAAAACCACGAACAAATTGTTTTAACTTACCGTCCACAAAGTCTCTCTCAAGAGTCAAGACCCACTTGCGAAACGATTAAATCGAATAGAAACCACAAGCGATTTCATCAATCGCTGTCGAATACCCCACGAAATCGGTTTGAATCTGGTGGTAAAAACCCCTAAAAAGATTGGGACTTTCGATGATATCTTTGAGACCCAGATGGCGAAATATCTTGTAATCACGAGACTACAATACGCAAACACGTACACGTAGATTTGATGGTGATGGGTAGGGGGAAACGGGAAGTTTCCTTCCTTATCCGAAATGGAGTTTAGAAGATCAAATTGTGGTGATTGCTTTGCCAATTCCTAGGTTTTGACAATTAAAATGACTAAACTTGATAAATGAGGAATGTATTTAATACTATTGTCCCAAAATATCTCTCACGTCTAAACAATTAGTTAGGTTAAGATACATAACATAGGAAAAAAAAATAAGATATTTTGTGTTGAGTTTCTTGTTTAGAGAAATTTTCTGGATTGAATTAGGATTTTTTTTTAATTGTAAGTATTTTTGGAGAAGGGTTTGGGTGCGCTCTTAGCTGGAAAGATATAGGTGGGTTTTCTTTAAAACATGTTAGTGCATTTGTTGTTGTTTAAAGAAAATCTAAACAATTAATTATTATTGAGAGTTATATCCGTTAGTTTTTTATGACGTGAACTTTTTATGTGACCAAAATACTAAGTAGAAAGTAAAATTCTACCATTAGGTTTATCAACCTGAAACTTTTGTACATTGAAACCTAGGGGTGTTAAAAAATATTTGAATCCAAAACTGAACCCGAAAACCCGAAATTCGGATATCCGAAATTTCAGATTCAGACGAATTTCGGATTCGGATAGTGATATTGAGAATTTTTGGATATTTCGGAAATATTTCGGATATCTTCAGATATTTTGAATATTTTAATAAAAATTCGGATATATGAAAAAGTTTTCGATAAAATTTATTATATTATAATAAAATTTATTAAATAATACAAATATTTTTTGAAATTCGGATATCAGAACGGATATTTGAATCGAATCCGGAATTTCAAATTCGGATTCGAATAGTGAAATTCACTATCTGAAATTTTCGGATATATGAAATTCGAATATTTAAATTTCGGATATCCGAATTTGAACACCCTTACTGAAACTTGTCAATCTCCACCTCATGATCTGAAACACTTAACTTTGGAGGTAAAATTCAGGTAACAATGAAGGCTAGACAACAAAAACGAACTTGATTAAGACTGGGCAGCGACGGTGTTGAAAATAAGCTTGAAGATAGTCATATTTCATAAAAAAAAATAAATAAAAATAACGGGTGTTAACTCTCAATTAGTAAGTGATCATTAGAGAAAAATAAGCTTAATGTTTGGGGTGTTTGTAAATATTTCTTAAATTAAGATTAATCCGACTAATAAATGAAAGTTGTGATTATTAAAATTCAATAATCCTTTATATTTTTTTTATAATTCATGACCGACTCACCACCACCACCGACCAACCACCACCATCACCACCACCACCGACCAACAACCACCATCACCACCGCCACCACACTAGCCACAATCACCGAGAACACCACTGCCACCAAGGCACCAACAACCACCACTTTGTTTCAATCATTTATCTTTTCAAGTCTACCAAACTAACAACACAAAATAGTTATTTATTTCATTCCTATAAAGTGATCAAACAACACAATTTTAATGTTACTAATCCAACTTATACATATGTCCATTCTATTTCTTTATTCATTTTATTTTTTAATTTATTTCATTACCTCATATCAAACATACACTAAAAATACTACTGCATATTAACTAATATTCATCTATTTTCTATTTATGACATGTAAATTGTGAAAACATAAAGAAAAAAGAAAACCTCACAAGATTAAAAGTTTAAAGCACCTAATGAAAGTTAGGTACTTTAGAGAGATGTAAAGATTTTTGAGTGATTTTAATGGAACATGTGGAAAATTTGGTAAACTATTTTATGAACTTTTTTTCTTTCAAGAACATTACCTACGCACACATAGATAATGATCGTTTCTTTAATTGTGATTTTTTGCTTATCCAGCTTGACCCGTAATTGACACTAACCAAGACCTCCCTGAATGCAAATTGTCTATCTAGATCTCTACACATTAACCAATATTAATCCCATCAAGTGTTGGTCCACCGTAATAAATTTGTTAATGTTATAGAACTTGTGTGATGAACTAGTATCCCGCATGTTACGTTAAGATATATTCAGAATATAGAAAACAATTACGATATTTTGAAAAAGAAATTAAAAATATACTATAACTCGACCACGGGTTTTAGAAATAATCACATCGTAATAGTATATTCAAAATTTGCTCCGGACTTGTTTTAAACGAAATTTACGCCTAAACGTATATAAAAACAAATACATCATAATCGTGTGGAATTAAAAAACATTATGTTTTTTAGCTTATAAGGGAAAACATTATGTTTTTCTAACTTATAAGAAAATGCAAAATACAAAAGAATTTTATAATAATAAAATAATAATTTAAGTTTTTTAAACCAAAGCAGCCAACAAAAATTAAACACATGGGAGTAAAGACACACGTCATGCATTTGTTAATTAAAAGTCATACAAATAGGCAAATTAATCTAAAGTAATACTAATTGACCGATAATAATTCATACTATTAATTTTACCGGTAATAATCATAACTTTTATTTTTATCACTACAAAATAATCTTAGTAGCATAATTATCATACATTAATGCTTGATTTGTACTTATTTTACGCTCGATTTAGCTTTTATGTTTTTCTTTTCGTATATAATCATTATTGATAACGAAAACAAGGCGAAATCAAGCGTAATTTTTTAATAATTATATTACTAAAATTGTTGTTTGTAATAAAATAAAAGTTCTAGATTGTTACCGGCTAAATCAATAGTATGATTATTATCGGCCATTGAGTGATATTTTAAATTATTAAAATCCAATTTGCCTAAAAATATAATAAATAAAAGATCCCCTCATATTTCATTAAATTTATAATAATTTAAGTTTAATAATTGTTAAATATATAACTATACTATGTTTAGTACGCGTGTATTACACGGGTTAGCTTTAGTAAACCGTGTACTCGTGTATCACACCCATTGAATAAATAAAACATTAAATATAATGAGATTGATTAATTATAAAATGATATTATAAATAAGATATGATCTAGATTATCTATAAGTAAGTACTATAAATAATAAAATAATAATATCAACTTTTCAAACTATTATTTTTATTTTTTAAAATAAACATTTTATTTCAAAGAAATTTTTTTTAAAAATGTATTTTTTAGAAAATGTTATTGTTATAGCTCTCAATTTTAACTATTTTTGGCTTATAAAAATTTACTTTTAAAAAAATAATAAATTAAAATATTTTATATTTTTCAAAAGAGTAAATTACACGGATGATACTTGTGTTTTGGTCAAAATTTTGGATTTGGTCCAAAATTTTTAAAAGTTTCAAATATAGTCCCTAATATTCTATTGGGAAAATTGTCAATATAAACATTTGATCAAACTAAATTATCATTACAATCATTGAAAAAAATTACAAAAAAAACCAACCAATAAAAACGAGTCACGTGTCTATTCCTCGCCACGTGGGCGAGGAAAATCCATAATCCCTCGCTAAAAAGGTGACTGGGCGAGGGATTTACATAATCCCTCGCTGACGTGTCGAAATTTTAGGAGTTCCTTGCTGAAAAGGTGACTAGGCGAGAGATTTTCATAATCCCTCGCTGACGTGTCGAAATTTCAGTGGTTCCTCGCTGACGTGTCCTATACCTCGCCCATAATTATCAAAATGCCACTACTTACTAAAAATTTTTATTTTTATTTTTTTAAATACAAAATTAAAAAAAAGTATTTGCCAAAAGTTAAAAAATCATTAGTTTTTAAAAAATTTCATACTTATTTTTTAAATACTTAAATTTGTTATTTAATGTGGTTTTCCCCTATATAATACAAACTTTTCTCTTAACATACTTATCAAATTTGGTTTTTTACTTTATTTATTTTACTAGTTTAGAAATACATTTTTATCACGTGTTGAATTAAAATTTTAAATTAATAGTTAATATTTAATATTTAAAAGTATTTTAAAATATTTTGTTTAAATACAGATATGATTCGAATGTATACTCAACTATTTTAAGTAATAATAATATTTTTTTAAAATTTCATCTTTAAAAAATGTAAAAAAAGGAATTCACTTAAACAAAAGTTTTTTAAAGTTTGTTTTATTATTTAAATTGTTTTAAAATAAGTGCAGTTTTTTAAAGATGAAATTTTAAAAAATATTATTATTACTTAAAATAATTGAGTATATGTAATCCGAATTATATCTTATCTAAAATATTATTAAAAATTTTTAAATATTAAATTTTAACTATTAATTTAATATTTTAATTAAGCCCGTGATAAAAATGTATTTCTAAACTAGTAAAATGAATAAAGTAAAAAAACTAAAATTTGATAAATTTGTTAAGAGGAAAACTTGTATTATATAGAGGAAAATCATATTAAATAATAAATTTAAGTGTTTAAAAAATACTAAATGAATTTTTTAATAAATCTAACAATTTTATAACTTTTGGCATATATATTTTTTTAAAATTTTGTATTTAAAAAATAAAAATAAAAATTTTAAGTGAGTAGTAGTATTTTGGTAATTACAAGCTAGGAATAGGACACGTCAGCGAAGAACCACTGAAATTGTGACAAGTCAGCGAGGGATTATGAAAATCTCTCGCCTAGTCACCTTTTCAGCGAGGAACTCCTAAAATTTCGACACGACAGCGAGGGATTATGTAAATCCTTCGCCCAATCACCTTTTCAATGAGAGATTATGGATTTTACTCGCCCACGTGGCAAGAAATGGACACGTGACTCATTTTTATTGGTTGTTTTTTTGTAATTTTTTTTCAATGGTTATAATGGTAATTTAGTTTGATCAAATCTTTATATTGTCAATTTTTCCAATTCTATTTCTCCTTAATATACAGTTCCTAAATTATTTTAGTCACTAGTGGTGTTAAATATGTTAAAAAACAACTTTAGAATAATGACCATTATGTAATTAACCTTTTTTAGTATATATAATAATTTAAATTAACAATCATATTTTTCCGAAGTTTTTTATTTTTATTTTTACTATTTATATCATTAGTATTATCTTTATGTTTTAACAATATACACATAAAATTCAAACATAAAAATGTTATTTTAAAACATCTTTTTGAAAATGTTTGGTTTTTAACCATCTTTTGCAAAATTAACCATTTTTTAATTCATCTTTGTATAACGTGTTCAAGTTTTTAAATATCACTTTAAAAATGTTTATTTTATAAAGTTATCTTAAACTATTTGGTTTTTAAACTTAACTAGGTGTTATCCCCGGACGTGCGCTGCGCGTCTTGAAAATGGAGGAAACCGAGATTTCACTTAACGACCTCAATCACTACACAAACTGAAAGCTTAAAAATAGTAGATAATATAATAGTCAAACAACACTTCTAAACTAATGAGCGATTGCAATTGCACATCGCCAAGCAGGGTTAATTGACACCAAATTTGGCGTCTCATCACAACCCAAGTTGTTTCCATTTTCTAAATGGAATGTGATATCCATTTTGTGATCAAAGACAACATAAGTCATCAATAGCATACAATAAAGGTTTTCGAAGACTTAGAAACACAACCATGTTGCGACTGCAATCTAAAGGATTGCCACGTCTAAACAACTACGTTTTTTGTTTGTTTAGCATCATCGCCCACCAATACAATGCATAGCAACCATCTATTTTTTACCACATGACTCAAAAGTGTTTTAATCAGTCATCACAGCCAGTAACGTTTAGCAACAAACTCTCAGATGACAAACCAACCCATAAACTCTCAGATGCATCAACTGGCATCATCATACAGAAAAGACTAACAAACCCACAAAAAAAATTGTTGTCACTAGCTACCACCGCTTCCAGATTATCCCACATGCAACCAACAAACAATTATATGAAAACTATAAAAAATTAACCACCATCATCATATAGAATTACCATTACCAATTAATTAGATATAACTTAAGATAATAGTAAGAAACAGAAGTTCAAAAAGAGTACTTCAATCACCCAAATTAATTCGTTCAACAAATCATGTATTTTTGTGCGTGTAAGTGAAGAGAAAGATATAAAACATACATGAAGATCTGGAAACATCTTCAAGAAAGTAGCCATTATCGGAGGTGACAACCATCAGTTGACATAACGGTCGAGATATCTTCACTTTAGATTCCCGTGAACCGGTGATGAGTCAACCACCACAATGACCATCGAAGATCGGAATGAGAACGGAAATATACCAACTGGTCCGAACACATGCAGAGAAGACGGACTACCGCTGATCAACACCACCGCCTCAAAACACCAAAATCAAACGGGAGAAGAGGGGCAACCAACAGATCTGTCAGGAAAAACCACAGTGATCATCGACCACAGACATAAGAAGACCAAATCGCCACCGCCATGGCCGACTAAACCACCAAGCACAGCGATAGCCATCGTCAGTTCAACCAGAAAAAACCCATTCCATCTCCGCGCTCTTTATAAAGAGATTAAAGGCCATAAGCATACAACCACCATCGTACCCACCGCACCGCCATCACCGGCGTTATGCAGGTAGAAGAAAACCAGAGAGTTATGAAATGAGGCGTGTAGAAGACAATGAGACATAAAAGATTATGCCATGAAAGTCGAGGCGTAGTGCAATACCGAGAACACCCCAACTACTGTTCATTCAATTGCATTTTAAACATATAAGAGAATTTTGCAAACATCTTTATTATACTTGTTCAACATTTTAAAAAGTCGTTTAAAAGAAATGGGTTACAATGTACAATTAAAATGTATCAAAAAATAATTTGAAATTGATTGATTTTAAAGGAAAGATTAAAAAGTCAAACAATCTTAACAAAGAAATTTAAGAAAAGGAAACTTCAGAGAATACTAAGCAAATTTTAACAATGTTCCAATTAGATCATTTATATTTTTATTTGTTTTAATCAAGTCATTAAAGAATTAAAAATTGAACCAATTGTGTCACTAATACTTTTATATGCTCTAATCGTGTTATTAAAATCTTAGGAATGTTATAATCTAGTAACTCATATTTTTTAAATTGTTTTAATAAATCATAATTTTTAAAAAATAAGTTTTTTATTAATATAGTTACTTTTTTAAAAACTTTACTTTTTTTAAACTTTTTTGCAACTTATGAATGACCTAATTAGAAAATCATGAAACTTTAGTAATTTCATTGGGACAAAAGTTTTAGGAGTGACTTGATTGTAACAAAAAACTTTATGAGTGATTTTATTAAAACAATTTTAAAACTTGATTACTATTTTATAAAGTTGCTCCTTTAAAAAATAAAAAGTTTGAAAAAGTGCGTGCGCCATTTTTATGAATGTTGTTTAACAAACTTAAACTGTTTAAGAAAGATGGTTAAAATTTTAAGGACTTTTTTAAAAATATATTTATATTTAATATGTACTTTTTTAAATATTAAAAATAAAATTAATAAAAATAAAACTAAAGTAAAATACCTTGAAAAACAAAGATATAAATGTTAATTTAATATGTTATATATAGGGAATGTTACTATACAAAGAGCAAGATACGTGTGAAGTGTATGAAGTCATCAGGGCGTGACAAGTGTATTTTGGGAGATTGTAATTTTTGAAATCGCTATAATTTCGCATATAAGATGGATAATTACACAAGTTATATTCATTATTACGTAAGTTGTAACTATAATTACACAAGTTAAAGTTAATCAACTTATAAATAACAATTACGCAAGTTATAGTTATAATTATTCAAATTATATGATAGTTACACAAGTTATTTTTATAATTATGCAATTATAATTACGCAAGTTATACGCATAACACACTCACGTTTTAAAAAATGTTATTTTTTTTAACTTAAAGATAATAAAATGCAAGATTTATAGTGTAGTCTTTTTAAAAAAATAATGTTATATAAAAAAGTTATATGCGTTTAAAAAATGATAGAATTTGAAAAAAGTCAGCAATTGTAGGATTTTTCCAAATCTACCCCTTTAATCCATTCCTTGCGTGATTACTTTCATCTTTAATTTGAACCGTTGATTTCCTAGATCAATAGTTGTTATCACACAAATTTATCACTTTATATCATAAAATTTCATGTATATATATATATC
>BJCM01002853.1:0-15019 GCA_018326385.1 Flaveria bidentis | reverse complement strand
GTCAGAGACCATACTTGTGTCCACTGGTTATAGCAGTGTCTTCCGAAGGTTAAATGGCTTCGGAAGAGTAAGTACTTCCGAAGCCACTTATACTTCGGAAGAGGCTGCTTCTTCCAAGGCTTGGAGACTTCTTCTTTTCATCATACTTCGGAAGTGGTCTTTACTTTATTCTTCTAAGACTTGAACTTCGGAAGTATGCATTTGTCTTCGGAAGTAGAGTTCTGTCTTCGGAAGTTGATCTTTTACTTTGTCTTTGGAAGAACTCTACTACTTTCGGAAGTTTCATGATAAGTTTCAGAAGCCTTTGCATGTAGCACCAAAATAACTTAAGTGATATAGTTTTGGTTGCATTAGTCTTCTTCTTGATCCAAAAGTTTAGGATCATGTGGCTTAAAAGTAGTATAGGTTGTAGTATAAAGAATGAATATAAAAAAACTAAAAAAACATTAACAAGAAATAAACAACAATTTCCAAACTAAATTCTAAATAATCTCTTCATCGCCCAATATAACAATATACATCATAAATTCAAGCAATACCATTAGAATTAGATTAAACATAACCTTCAAAAGGGAACATAAACAAACGAATATATAAATGACGGGCCAAATAGTATTGTTAATAACTAATCTATGTATTATAAAAAAAATTTAAGATGCCATTTGACACAATTCTAGACAATCTAATTTAATTTTACCGTTTCTTTCACCTATTAAAATATATTAAATTAAATACTAATAATATTATTTAATTACTTTTAAGATTAAATATTGTTTTTCAATAAATTAAAAAAGAGATGTTTTTATAAATGTAACTTCTAAATAAACAAAATTTTAAAAATAAGAAAATTTTCTAAAACAACAATCATTTTTAAATATGAAATACTTTTAAAAAGGTTTTTTTATGTGATAATTTATAAAAAAATAACTAAAAGTAGGAGTTATAATAAGGCAAAATTTAATATTAATATTTTTTAAAATGATTTGTTTGGAAACAAAATGCTTATAAAAAAGCAATAAGGGTTTAAAATCAAAAAGTTAAAAACAATGATATCATTGTTTTATTAATTAGATTCTTACTAATTTGCAATTTCAATAATATCATTTTATAATTAATTAATTTTCATTATTAATTATTTAAAATTTTATTTATTCAACCCGTGTAATACACGAGGTACTAACCTAGTGGGTTAATAAATTTAAATGGATTTGTAAATAAACATAAACGCATGAATGTAATCAAACGTTCACAATCATCTATGAACGAACGAGACATGTTCATGTTTATTCGTTTACTTAAATGAACAATTTTTTTTGTTAATGTTCATGCGTATATTAACAAAATGAACATAGATGGACTTGTTACCTAATAGTTACGAACGGGTTACTAAACGATCAGCTCATTTGCAAGCCTACGCAAGTGTGGTAGCTACCCTTGATCAAGCTTAAGGATATATTCGAAAACAATAAGTAGTATGATAAAAGGTGTGGTAAATTTCCATGTAAACAACCAGACTACAATCATAGGATCAACAAAAAGTAAACAATAGTCCGACCAACAACGCGGTTTGAGACTTGTTTTAAAGATTGCAATGTAATTTCTTAATAAAGACAAAGTGCAGATTTGAATCTAGTCGTCTTTTGGAGTGAATGAACGAGGAAACTTCAAGGAAGTCTACATGAAACTTAAAGAGATTCGATAACAAGAAAAAGTAAGAGATAAAAAAAAACTAAAAACGTAGGTTTCACTACTAATAATTTGGGAAAGATGGAAGTTTAGTCCTCTGGAGTGAGTGATCATGAAAGCTTCGATGAAAGTTTACGTGTAGACACAGAATCTAGACAAGTTTACTAAGAAAAGAACGGCTAGTAGAAGTGTGAATTTTTAACATGACATGAACATAACATAAACTTTACAGGTTTGTGTGTTGTATAAATGGGTTCGGGTGGGACCTGTGAACACATTTAGCTTGACTGATCGTGTTCGGGCTAAAATCGGCGGGTTCACATACTAAACCGTTTAACCCATTTTTTATTTATTCTATTTTCTATATATGTCTTTTTGTCAGAAATTCAAATTCTTGGGTGTTTATTTTAAATTTTAAAATTGAAAATAAATTTTACATAAGAACTCATAACTAAGTTATAATTGTGTTACATTTAGTAATGTCATAGAATTCATATGTGAAAAAGTATAAAAAATTGAAAATTAGAATAAAATGAGTAGTATTGGGGTTCACACGTGTGACACAATTTTTGAGTCAATGTTGGGTTGAAAACTCCTAACTGCAAACATGACTCGTTGAACACATCTAACAGCTGGAAACAAATAATAAATTTGTACATAGTACTTGTCAGATATAATGAAAAAGAAAAACAATGTGACTTATATATCATAATAAAAACAATAGATTTTAGTGTTTTTACAATATTCACGAGCATACATAGTCATCTAATAAAATTGCCGCTATATTATACAGTCACTCTATTCTTTTAAGTTTTAACCAAATCACAATTAAAAACCAACACCAAGCCTTGATGATATATGGGTTATTATTCTACAGATTTACTTTTGACTTCTTGTCAATTTCAACATTTTTAGCTACAAACTCCGTATCATAAAATAATATCAAAATAACATGGAATATGAGTAGATACATTTAAGTTGACTTGGAGTCAACCAAGGTGTGAAAACAAACCTGCAAGTGTAGACACCTTGAACCTTAAAAAAAATACAAAGATATTTTTGACTTAGTTCCTGTTTTTTTTACATGGAGTCCGAGAACAGACCGGATCACGATCTAATATACACAACATTACCCTACGCTTTGTACAAGAAACTGTTTCCCAAAAGTTTAAAACAATACGCTAAATGTTATATGGCTTACACTCGATAAGTTTTTCCAGACCGTTTTGTTAAAAGTAGATAAATGTAAAGGTGGAATTGTAAACATGCATATTCCTTTGAAATTTCTTGGGTTTTTCTTTATTTTCTATATAACCAACTAGATGTTAATCAAGAGAATAAACACATTCTTCTTACACAACTGTGTGTTTCCAGTGTGTGTTTTATAGATAAAAATGGAGGTAGAGAGAGAGTCAGTGAAACTAAGCCTCACTAATGAGCTTATCAAAGAAGCTTGCACTCTCTCCATGAAAGCTCATAGCAGTAAATATTATGTTACCAACAGCAAGAAATATGCTGCTGGTTCATCGTCATCGGTTTTGATCTTCGCGCTTCAACGATCAATCGAGGCCGAAGATCTCTACCATGGTGATCAATTTGGAGAAACTGATGTTGATCGTAATCTGTTCCCGGCTCTCCTACGTATCGGAGAAGGTCAACTTGCCAAAGTCAACAGATCAATTCTTGAAATGTTTCAGGATCTTTTGATCAAATCTGAGTTGAAGTCAGAGGTATAGTTGACTTTCAATTTCTACTGTGTACAATAAGGTTTGGATTGTTTTAGTGTCAAATCAGTTAAAACGGGCTAGAAAGTGGGTCAAGCTGACCCGACCCATTTTGACATACTAAAAATGGCTTGTTCAACCAAACTCATTTTGATCTGTTATCCAGGTGGAGAAAGCTGTAACAGAAGGAAAAAAAATATTATTTACTGGACATTCATTTGGTGGGGCAATAGCAAGTCTTGCTACACTGGATGCTTGATGAATACACAAGAAAACGGAAAATCAGACTTCCGATTGGTTGTGTAACATTCGGGTCACCGCTAGTAGGCGATGGGACCCTGACCCACGCGGTCCAGCGTGAGAAATGGGTGGGTCATTTTACCCATTTTGTCATGGAGCGTGACATTGTTCCCCGTATGATGCTGGCTCCAAATGCATCCGTTCAAGAACACCTACCTGATATCCTTCGCTTTTACAAACAAAAAGTCTACCCCATAACGACTCAAAAATCCCTCAAAGTTCCCAACTTTTTAAAGAAAAATACTCCTGCAAGAACCAGTGATCATGATCAACTGGTAGATGATAAGAAAGCTGTTGCCTTTTTCGAAAACGTGTTGATTAATGCATCAACTGTTGCAAGCCATGATGCATTTGATCTTATGGAGCCTGCAAATTCTCTAAAGGAGATGTTATCGGCTAATTTTGTAAAAGTCAGCCCTTACAGACCTTTCGGCATTTATGTTTTCTGCACTCGAGGTGATGATCTGGGTCCATCTGCACCCAGACAACAGCTCGTTGTGGAGAACCCGAATGCTGTTCTACTGTTATTGTTTTATTTCTTGCACTTACCCAATGAGGATCAAGATTTAGCGTGGTTTGCTCTTGAGAGTTTAACTGAGAATCTAAATTATGAAGAAGAACTGAACAAGAACGGATTACGGTTGGAAATTTTGGTTTATCTGAAAGACCTTAATAAAGAGCTGTGGACGTCTGACAATACAAATGGTGATGCAGTTCGTACTAGTAACAAATCTCTATATGAATTGGTGAGTACTGAATTTTGATCCATTTTACCAAGAGTCAATTGAAGTTTTTTTATAACAAAGAGAATTCAAGGTAAATTAGCCAAATTTCTCTCAACATCTATTTTTACTATCAATCAATTACTTGTACCCAGTAAAATCCCACTTCAGATCAGATTATCATTGAAAAAATACAATTTTTGCAATAACAATCAATAAAGAAATTATTTGACTTACCCAACCTCTAATCAACTTCTTGATTTTATTTCTGGGTTCTTGAACTAAACTATATATTCATGTTCTTATAGACTGCAAGCGCGAAATGGTGTCTGTTAGCAGTGGAAGTGGCCCAAAAGAAAAAGGAAAAAAACATGGATCAGATTAAAGCATCCATGAGAAGTTATAAATCAAACGAACCTGAACCGCCAAAAAAGATCATCGAGGATCTGTTAGACGAGATGATCGAGTACAAAGAAAAAGATAGGGATGTAAATAGTGATTACTATGAAGATTTCAAGCTTCAAAACACGTACGGTGACTTCCAAGCTAACGTGAACTGTTTAGAGCAAGCTAAAATATGGGATGTGATTCCTGAAATGCTGATGCGTAGGGATTTACCTGATGAATTTGAGGTATGGGATGAGTTGGTGGATTTAGGGACTCGATTTAGAAGACTGTATGAGCCGTTGGATATTGCAAATTACTACCGACACTCGAAAGGTGACGATACGGGGGTCAGGTATATGGCGGTCAGACCAAAGAGGTATAAGTTTACACAGAGATTGTATGAGCATGTAAATGTCACTGGGTTTGAGTCGGTTTCTGAGAGTAATTTTGCTGCAGAAGTTGAGGAACTTATGAAAGAGGTTACAAAACTGAAGAACAAGACGATTGAAGAGGTTAAGAAGGATTTTGAGAACATAAAGAATAAAGTTGAGGAGTGGAAATCTGATGAGAAAATAAAAGAAGCATATAAAGATGTATTTTGGGGAGAATCTATTCTGTCCGAGTTGCAAGAAAAACTCGCAGAAGCTATAACTAGATTTGATCGGTCTTGAGGCATGGTCATCAAGGCTAATCGGTTTTGTGAGGTTAACAAGCTAAGTGTATATGATGACGATGTTGAATAAAACTTTCAGAATGCGAAAAAGCGGGCTGAATTTGTCGTGTATGTTGGCCGTTGTTGCAGGCTGTCTGATCTTATTTGTAATATGTTTGATTGTTTCGTGTGTGATTTAGTTAAATTTTAGAATTATCTGTAGTATTTCACCTTTGATTCTATATTAGATGTCTTAGAAATAAAAAATTGGAATCATTGAATGTATCATCTTTAGTTTAATAGATCTGGCAGTTTAAAAAAAGAACCTAGGAAGGATCATAAATGTAAGCTAATAAATGTACTTACTCTGTCTGTTCAAGTTTTTTTTTTTTTTATAAATATTATTGTTGTCATTTGATGGTGTGGTCTATGGACACAAGTCAAACTGATTTAATTCATAAAGTCAACCAGCACCCATTTCTTTAATCAGATAATCAGTGAGGGTTAAGTTAGTTTTATCGTAAAACTACAGAAACCATTTTCCTAAATGCGCTTACTTATAAACAAGACAGTAGAGGAAACAAAGTGGAAGCCTCCTAAATGCAGAAGGAATATTCCAATTACACATCAAGATTATGATTTTCTTACAAAAACAATTTATATGTTAGCTAATTTTCTTATCAATTAGTGAGGAAGCTATTAATCAACTAACAGATAAAAAGACATGAAGATGCTTAAATTGTGAAGTCATCATTCAGAAATACATTTAGCAGCGTATTTTCTAGAGCGACTCGAGCCTCCCTATAAGCTATCTTATGAAATCTTATTCACAATCATAAACAATTAAATAGTCTTACCTTAAGAATTGCGGGTATCTGATAGCGTTCACAGACATTATTCTTGGAGTATAGTAAGCATCCCATCCAGTAGCCAGAAAGCTTCAATGTAGCTAAATTATGAGCTAAATGAGTAAAAAAAACAGAACTAGAATGTTAATAGATAAATATCTAAATTTGCTAAATAAATACAAAAACACCTGCTCTGATTGTTAGTTTGTTGCCATAAAAAGGCAACTACATAAAAAGTGAGTAAGCTAGCATTTAACAGGAATAGGAGAAATCCTCTTGGGAGTGAACCACAACTTACAAAAGTTTCTTCTGTGACACTAACCTCCTGAAAATATACTCATTGATAAATTTTGTATATAAAAGCAAACTAATCATAGATTCCCTTAAACTATAAAAAGCGATTAAACATTCTAGTAATGTCTGACTGAAATACCAGCAAAAGAAGTTTTTTCGACTTACAGATGATCCCTTATAAAATCTCAAAATCAAGATCTTTTATCATCAGTCAATTGTTATGTCACCAAATATCAGCAAGAGTTGACCTTTCTTTTTTATGCAGCTACAAAATTTGGAGCTATAAACTCTACACACAAATGCACAAAAACAACAAAGGCAAAAGATCCAATGTAGATCATATAGAGCTGTATAATTCGATTTGATCTAATATCGATGACTTAACTATCAAGCAGGATTCCAATTGTCCTCTGATGTAAATATAAAGAAAGATCTCCATAAGTAACAATCCATAGGTCGTAGATGATAAATTGTATAAGTCGTAGGCAATAAATTCAACGGAAAAAGGTAAAACGTCAGTCAAAGGGCATTTCACAATATTTATTGATACATAACAGATACATAAACAGCATGGACAATGTTCCTAGAAGTGATCAAACTATAAGCATAAACACTCATCAAACTAGTAAACAGTCACAATGAATCAACTCAAAAAGGTTTGTAAAATCGCCTGCAAGACATCTTGCAATGCAGTTGAAATGATGTATTTGATATATATATATATATATATTCCCTTATGTATTAACATACCAACACAGCCAACTAGCCTATAGGCCAAACTCACACGAACATATTTCCCAAACACTAGAAGATGATGTCTATCAACATAACTTACGATTAATATCAGTTTCTAACATATAAGCAAAAAAGGCACGAAAAGGGGTCCCACATACGCATTCAACTAACGGCTAGCCATCATGCCGTAAGAACGAGGCAATTTAGAAGTTGTATTCCCATGATCCAACTGTTCATACTGCTTCCTGCACCCTGGACACCGACCATTATCTTCAAGAATCCTTTTGTAGCAGAAAAGACACAGCCTGTAACCACACGAGCAAGGAAGAAAACTCGAGTCTGTTACATCCAGATCTTCACAGCATATCGGACACGCTGTTGGAGCAAATGCACCATTCTTGAAACCCCATGTGGTTTCTCCATACTTTCTATCCGAATTCATGGGGAAACTGTTTTGTTTTAGCAAATTTGGCAGACACCGCGGACGACAACAATCATCTGATCTCCATGCCCGATGATTCACAGGCGCGTGGCAGTTTACTTGATCATCTTTGATCATCTCCACAGGCTCCAACTGTGGGGAATGATCACGCATTTCGGGCTCTAGATTCGGGTTATGATCAGTTTTTATCTCATCAGCTGCTAAAGCATCAGCAATAGCCTCCCAATCATCCAAACAACTGTCGTCACCGTCATCTTCTTCTGTCATACTTCCTGAATAACATCCACCACTATCACAGCTACTGCTGCTGCTGCTACTGCTATCACCAGTGAAATTAGTAGCCGATGTGTTACTCGTTAAACTACTAGTATGACCAATGAAGCTGTTGGATGGAGACTCCCAATCACTGTAATGATTCATCAAACTATCATTCTCATCACCACTAGGGTTAATCACCAATGTCGCCATCGATTCATTTTCCCCCTTATTTGGGGCATGCATGTCGGAAGCAGGCGTTTTCTGACGATTAAACCCCTTGTTCTTCACTGAAAAAGAATCAAATATTCGATTAATCATAAGAACAACATAAACATATACAAAGAACACCAAATCAAATAGCAGAATTGTAAATTACACAATCAAAATCAAGAAACTAACAAAACCCACCATGAGAAAGCCACTGTTCACGACGAACATCAAGCTTGCACTGCTTCAGTTTCGCAGTTTTATTCACCTTCAACATCAAACAAATCGGGTGAAAATCACAAGAAAAACAGGAATGACACCACAAAAACAAAACCCAACACGATTGTCATGTAGTCAATCAATCTATCAACCCATAGGACAAAAAAACACAAAATTGAACACAGTAAGATGAATGTACCCTCTTTTTCTTCCCAAATTCCTTCTGATTCGAACCAGAGGTCGGGATCGAAGCACTAACGGTTAAATCGTACACCATGACTGTTGAATCCTCAACAAGAATCAAATTCGAACAAAACCCAGATCAAGAACAAACGAATTATAGTGAAAATCGAAGGTATTAATCGAAAGATTGAATCGATTTAAAGAATTTTGGGAGTAAAAGATTGAATTTTGGTGTTGATAGATAACGGAATTTGGTCTCTGCTTCGTACGCCCTTTTGCAACACACATGAAACAGAGGTTGTCATGAACTCGTTATTTTATAAGTTCGTATTTACAATTATGACCTTCGATTACGGGTTCATTTGCAGATCGTGCCACTGATTTAGATGACGTAAGTTGCGTGTGACGTCCATCTTTCGTCCAACTTTAATGTCATTTAATTCCTTTTGGGACACAAATCATATCCTGTTTGTAAAATTATTGCTTTTGGTTTGATATTTTAATATGAGTGTGGATATTAAGATTTAAACTTATAAGTTAATAATTTAAATTTCTATATGTGTTGTATAAGTGGGTCGTATGGTTTTATACGGGACGTATGATCCATCTGACAACCATTGACTGATAGCCCCTTGATCTTTTTCTTGTAGTCAGCGTCGAAATTTATTATACACATCGTATAGCCATATATGTATCGTATATGAAGTCGTATAGGGCTATATAGGGGTGTATAACTCTCTAACAACCCCTGAATTTTTCTCGTTTTCAGTGTATTCGATCCTATGTGTCCTGTATAGACTCATACGCGACGTATAAAAGGGTGTCGATTCATCCGAGTGGATGTCCCTGTATTAGGATCCTTTTAATACACGTTGAGTTCATCTGATGGGTCTATTGGTTTTCAACCGTGTCTCCCACTGTCACATCATGCACCGTCTCCTTTGTTCTGCCCACCAGACATCATTGCACATTCATAAACCACCCATCAGGCACCAAATGAGTTCTATTATAGAAGCTTTCAACGAACATAAACCCAGGGACAAATCTTACACACGTGTGTTTGATCTGATCATCACACCCTAGCTCTTTATCGACCGATGACTTCAAGCAACCATGAATTAATCAACAACACTACAAAATAATCATTAATCTCTTTTCAACCCTTCTTCCTTTGGAACCAAATCTTGTAATCGAGTGCAATATTGTATATCTCCAATCTAGAAATCAAAGGTGTCGTGTTTAAAAAAACTTGAGCTTTGACATATGAACCCATAACCCACTGATGATTCATAGCGAGGGTGATTGGTGATAGTCATAGTGATCAATGGCAGATCCAATTTTTTTTCATGGGGGTCAAAAATTTTTGTGTTGCTTTTATATAAAAAATTATTATAATTTAGCTTCGGTTCCCGGTTCGTAGAATATGAATATACGGTTTTTTGTTTGGTTCCGGTTCCAAAATCAGTTACCGATTTGATACCCGGTAGGAACCGATTCTTTAAACCCGTTTAGATTTAAACCCTTATAGAAATTTTTTTTAGTATAATGCAGTTCTCTTCGGCTTAGATCACACAATAAGAAGATAAAAATCCAAATTAAACTAATAATCAGACAAATGATCTACTAACATATTTCAGTTCTCGAACTAACATTATCATTTAACACTAGGGGTGTAAACGAGTAAAGTCGGCTAGTGAGTTACTTGGAATTGGCTCGCCAAAAGCTCAAAGCAAGTTGAGCTTAAATGATTAAGAGCTCATATTATGGTTCAATAATTAAATGAGCTCAATCCGAAACTTCATATATCAAGCCTAAGCCAGGCTCGAGCTTAGAACTTTTTGAATAAAAAGGTTGGAGTTAGCTTAGACAAGCTCATGCACAGCTCGTGTTGTTTACACCACTATTTAACACTCAAAATAACATTAAAACAATCAATCGTCTGTACAAATAATTAACTAATAAGGTAAAAAAAAATTATTTTCCTTTCATCTCACTTAAAACATATCAGTGAACCCCACCATATTCACTATCGTTCTTCATCTCATCCTCACTTCTTCATTCTCATCTCCACCCTACTCAACGCACATATCTTCCTTCTCTCTTTTCCTTGCTTAACATGTGAATCGAATAATTATCAACCCTACATCTCTTGTTATAAGAATCTCAACTCCATGTCAATTATGCTCTTAGATTTACTAACGACAGAACACCATAAGGCATAAGCATTTAGAAGTAAATATAAAATGATTTCAAGTATGATTCTTTATGCCTTACAAAATATAATCATACTGTAGATAATGTGCATAAAGAGCATTTTCATTGGGTTGCTCCTATTAACTACATCCCTATAAATTAAAATTTGGAATTCACGCATTAAAATATTATATAAACTAAAAATAAAATAATTAACGACATAAAAGTTGAACTACTTCTAATTATTATATTGTATGCTTATTTTAGCTTATCAATTTCAAAACTTTCCGGGTTCGGTTGGCTTGTATCCTCGTATAGGATTTCTTGTTTATTCATTGCAATCTTTTTCCACACTAACTTACGAATTTCTAACAATATTTTAACATTGAATTAATCTAATACATGATGTTAAGTCTAGCAGTGACATCATGTAAAATAACTGAAGATAAACAAATATATATTCAAATATATTTGTTTATGTTATTCATGACGAGCAACTCGTAAATATTTGGTTAGAAATATTATGTCAAACAAACCGCAAGTAGAAACACATTCTGGCTCATACAATTTAACATCAAAACTTTATTGTAAGGCAACTTTTAAACAAATTTTTTGTCAGTTCTTTTTATCTCATCGTCATATTTGGTTGAAGGGTAAATGAAAATAAAATCTTACTATTCTAAGCTACTTTTAATAAAATAAACTAAAACGAATGAATCATAATTATTAAAAACATATATTATGATGTTTTAGTTTTATGTTTGCTTGTATGATATTTATAAACTTTGTAATATATATGACTTAAAGCCTATAATGCTACGATCCTTATTTAGGCAGGCAAGAAGCCAAACTTATGTGAAAACATATACGTTTATGAATTTTGTGTATAAAGATATTTTTAATTGGAAATTAATATTTATTTATGCATTAAACAAGACGTACTTATAATCAATAACGTTTATCAGTACGCTTTTTTAACATAAGTATGTAGAACGATTTTTTTTATAAAAACAAGATTTAATAAACAACTGATCTTTGTTTGAGTATGATTTTAAATGCTTTAGGTTTTTATCAAATTATTTAACTTTAATCTCAAACTTAAATCCAGCTCATTTCATAGGATTTTTGTGTCGAGCTCAAAAAGCTAAGTTCATAATGATTTTACTTAAGGTTGTTTGACAGCCTCTTAATCAACCTTTAAATGATTCAGATATCTGAATGATTTAACATTTAATAGTTCAGACTGTTTGTTTCGCAAGGAAATGTCAGAATGATTCAGACATTTGCCTCTGAATGGTTAAATATTATACTAGTGCTGAATGATTAAGAGGTCTAATGCTAAATGGTTAAGGCCTCTTATCTGAGTTGGTCAGACATTTGCATTTGAATACTTAAACGATATACTAACTCTTAATGGTTCAGATCTTTTAATGGTTTAGCACTTAATTGTTTAAATATCTTGTTGGTACAACACTTAATGATTCAGAAGTTGTCAAACAACCCATAGTGTTCTTATCGTACTTGTCAAGTCCTAATTAATATTTCGATATTATCTTTGAGCTATTCAAGTGGAACTCGAGTTTGATTATTGAATATATATTTAATATATTTTCAAGCTATTTGAGTTGAGCATGAGCTTGACTTGCCTTCTTACATCAAGGGGTGATAATCTTATTGGTTTACAAGTTGGATTATGGGACCCAAACATGAGTTGTATGTGTGTTCGTGTCAAATACCGAAATACATAAACCCAAACCCGGATGCTCATGAAAGCATCCAATCCGAACACTAGTAATTTAACCTATTTTTACAAATTATTCAAATGGATTGGCGTGTTGGCGGGTTGTAACCATGCTAAATGGATTGGAAGGTTGTAGCAAATGAGTTAACATATTGTAACAAGTTGATGGGTCGACATATTTAATCAAATGGATTGATGGTTTAACATAAATGTTCAAAATGTTAACCAGAACACGACCCATCTAATAAAAGGGTTGGATATGAAAACATAAAGCTAATCATTTCATGTCATCTGTTGGGTTGTGTCAAAAATTCTGATTCCTACTTGCAACCATATTGTTTAAGAACAAAAAATGTATATTTGGTATTTGACTTAGCTCTTGATTTAAGCAAGGTCTGAATCACTTTACGATCTGATGTACGTAGCCTTATCTTTCATTTTGTACAAAAGATTGTTTTCCACAACATCGACTCATCGCCTCTCGCAAATCACTCACTTTACAAGTTGCTCTAAAACTCTCCATTGCTAATCAACGAAGAAAAAGAACGATAAGAAAAGATATTCTTCATCATTACATAAAAATAAAACCATATTTTGTAAACCATAAGGACGAGGTATAAACAATTTAGTGTTAAAACATGAGCAAAACGAAAGAACTAAATTGTTTTTCTTTATTTAGAATTCTATATCATTAAGGTATGGAGTTACGCATATTGTTTATTCCATATAAACATGAAAGACTCATACGCTTTCTAAATATAGAACTTTGTCGCTTCATATAAAAACACTCACAATTATCATTAGTAAAGAGTACTTTATAAGTATTGGTCGTTTATGAACTACATCTCTTGGACGAAACCAACAACTTATCTTGGTTCTTACTTCAAATTGCAATTTGGTTGTTCATTAATAATGGATTTACCAAATCTTATGTTTCAATTTTCATTAAATCTTGTTTGTGAGCGTACAATTAATTAAAACAAGTTTGTGTTTGTTTACCCAAACAAAACTGGTTAAACGGATCCTTAGGACTTAAAATTTGTTTCAAAATGATTAGGTTTTTTCCCTTATAAATCGGTTTCTAATATCAACCGGTTTGTGTCAATCTGATTTTGACTTTTTTTAATTCTATTTGATTCGGTTAGAAAAGTGATATGATTTGACCAAAATCTAGATTGTGCGCCTCACTTATATGTTTTTTAGAAAATTTCTAATATGCTCTTCTTAACCATTTTATTTTGACCTGATATGAACCCTTAATATTTTAGATAGTTGAGAGATACTTTATAGTCATAATTTGGACCATTGATCTCGCTTACATGTGTATTTGTAAACACTTGACCTAAAGTTAGTATCCAAAGCTTGAAAGAGTGTGTAGGACTTATTTTTCATATGCTTATATATTTTTATTATAGAATTGAATACCTGTTTATTTTATAAATATCAAATATTAAAAAGAAGAGTTTGATATCTATTTATTATCAAGTAAGTGCTTTATTATAAACAATCCTAAGCGCCCCTTAGTTATTTAATGTAACTATAACTTTATTTAAAACCTATATTAGATAGCTTGAAACATACTATACCGGCATTTTAAACTTACATTAATTTCGACGCACATATTTTTTTGTGGTTCCCAATTGTATTTATAAAGACCGGGTTCAATGGTCACTCCATACATAGCAAGGTGGCAACGTGACGGGTGCGGTAGGGTAGCATGTGGCTACATTGCCACGCTAGTCGCGGCAAAACTGCGATGGATCCTCGCCACACAACAGTAAAAACAAAGGACGCATTAAGACGAAAGTGTATCGTAACAATTACAGTCATGCGTTTAGGGTGAGTGGGGGTGCATCTAAGTCTTCGGCTATTTTAACAACCTATGTTTTGGTCCCACTAGTCTAATGTATCTTGATTGCCAATATTTTTAAGCCCTTTTATATTTTAATTTTTTAATGGCTTTTTTAGTTTATTGGCGGCTTAACACCAGCAATGGAATGATAATTTAGCACCCATTTTCATAACAATACGCATAGGTATTATTATTAATAGGAAACATGTGTCGATATCATGTGTCATATTTTAGTTTTATCTTTTGGCTACACCGAAGCATCGTTAATGTAATTAAATCTAACTTTGTTATAAGTTTTTTTTATTTATTTTGTTTTATGTATATATTAGATGTTGTATCATAGGGGGAAACCTATTTGCTACGTGTCTAGAAACTTAAAATTTTAATTTTCTTCTAAATATTTTATAAATAGCTTAATAGGTATAGTGCGACCTAGTCATGCACAAATCGGGTTTGGGCCGGACCCGGAACCGGGTTCAAACCGGGTTCGGTCCAGTCGGGCTTTTCTGTACCCGGGTATTGGTGAACCCGGGTACGAACCCGGGTCGGGTTCACTTGCGGGAAAACCCTACCCGC
>BJCM01002835.1:6612-39478 GCA_018326385.1 Flaveria bidentis | reverse complement strand
TATATATATATATATATATATTTCTCATAAAATGATTATTAATGTTATAATTTTTGTTCCAACAAAACCAATTTTCATACTTACTTTTATGATTTAAACCACATTTAATTTTTTTAATGTTATAATTTTTGTTCCAACAAAACCAATTTTCATACTTAATTTTATGATTTAAAACAAATTTAATATTTTTTTATAAAACTAAAGCTAATATATGCATGTATATACATCATTTAATATAGGGTAACTTTGTAAAATAATAATTAAGTTTTAAAATTGTTTTAATTAGGTTACTTCCAAAGCTTTTTGTTCCATTCAGTTTACTCGTAAAATTTTTGTCCTAACCAGATTACTAAAGTTTTAGGATTATTTTAATTACGTCATTCATAAGTTGCAAAAAAATTTAAAAAATTGAAGTTTTTTTTTTAAATTAACAATATTTATAAAAAAACTGAATTATTTTTAAAAAAGTTGTGAATTATTAAAAACAATTAAAAAATATATGAATGGTCTGATTATAACACTTCTAAAACTTTAATGACCAGATTGAAACAAATAAAAATATTAAAAACCCAATTAGAACACTCTTAAAACTTTAATGATATGATTAAAACAAACAAAAATATAAGTGACTTAATTGAAACGTTTTAAAACTTGCTTACGATTCTGTGAAGATTTCCCAATAACGTATTACAACTATTAGATGAAACCTTTTTATAATTGGTCAGGCGTAAACAAGCCCATACATTTTCTAAAAAAGGTCGGGTCTTCAAGAACCATGATCTGTTTTTGAGTTACCGTAGCTCAAGAGCCTACCATCTAGTTTTTGAGCTACACTAGCCCATATGTAGGTTCCGGACTCGATGGTTCCTACGTTAGCTCATAGACCGTCTCTTAGTCTGACCCTCTTTGAGGCTTGAGCCGTGTCATAAGTTGGTCTCAAGCCCGGGCCAAACCATTTGTTGGCCTTATTTCTTTGTTGACTTGAGACTATTATAAAGATCTCACAAACTTGATAACATTCCAAATTCTCATCAACATCCAACTCAAACCAGGACAACATTTTGAACCACAACTAACAAACAAAGACAAATTAAACCCCACAATCACCACCCTCCTTTCCTCTACAATTTCTGTAATTTTACAACCCTCTGTATACTAATTTTGAATTCTGTCAATACAATCAACACTCATACGGGGCCACTCGGGTTTGATATCAATACTACTTCGCGGTTTTTCAAAATACTCCACACTCCTTCGTGACCTCTCCATATGCTCATAGGGTATTCTCGGCTTTCCGACTTTTTCATCAGTCATTTCAAACTTCAAGGCGAAAGGTTCAAGTTCATTAATGAAATCCAAAGGCTCTTTCTTGCTTGTGCTTTGCCTTGGAGCTTCAAAACAATCAGTACTCTTTCTCCTACTGGAATGGTGGTGGTGGTGGTGGGCGGTGGTGGATTGGTCAACGCTTTTTCTTGAATTGTTGTTTCTTTGTGATGATGGTGGTTTTTCAATGGCGGATATGAACTTCTTGAGGTGTTTAATGTATTCTGGAAAGAGCTCTAAGTTGCAGTGTTTTCCTCCTTTGATCCACAACGGTTCGTATTTCTCTTGGCATAGTTCCCAAAGTTGTTTCCCGTGAGAACAATCGACCACCTCATCAGAAGTTCCCTGCAAGTTGTTAACATGAAGACGGTCAAAGGTCAAACCAATAATCAGCAAGAATCAAAACGGGTCATCATCTAATAAACAATCCTTTTAACTACTCAATTATTGTGCTAAGAAACAAAACAGACAAAATTAGACTTTTGGGTCAAATTTGGACTTCTTTCACCTACTGCTGATTTTGACATATTGACAAGTGAGTAATAACAACCTCTTTGAGGGGTTTCTAACAAAGTTTATGTTCCTATTTGTGGCAACATTTAAACCATCAAAGGTAACCATGAGCATATTAAAAGGAGTCTCTCATCAAGAAAATAATCAAACTCAAAAGGAACGCGATTTATCAAGTGATTATATAAGAAGTTGAGAAAAATTATGCTTACATGGATGACAAGAACAGGACATTTCACGAACTGAATTTTATCAATGTTCTGCAAAAAACCAATCAAGAATCATAAGTTCAAAAAATAGTATATAAATAATCTATCAGAAAAACAAAATGAGTTCATACCTTGTAAATGTCAAACCAATAAGTGTGCTTAACAGGGTACATGACTCTCAGACCCGATAATATAGGACTATGCAAAACAACAGCTCTTAATCGAGGTAAACGAGCGGCAAGGTTCACAGTGGGCCCACTCCCAACAGATTGACCATAGAGGATGATATCTTCTTGCTTTGTGTTGTAGCTCTCTTCTAGACACTTATATGCAGCTTCAATATCTGCATATGTGTTGTGCTCACTCGGCTGCACAATAAGCCATTTTAGAGACGTTTTCAATACAAAAATTCAATAAGCATTACAGAATTCCAATCATTAACGCACCTTTCCAGTAGATTGTCCATACCCAGAGTAATCATACCTGCAAAAAGACAGTCAATATAGTTATGAACATACAATAAAGTCACAAAACCATAAGTAAATACTGTCAAACCCGCCTAATGAAATAAAAAACTTAAGCAAAAACAGTGATTTGGGCTAAATAATCCGCGATTCTACCAACGAAAACTTGAAAACTTAACATTTGCTAAGTTTCAACAAATCAACATACTTAAAGGTGTCTATGAGAATCTATAAGCAAGTCCTCATATATTTTATTCATTTTAATTTGATCATATTTAGAAACATTAATGGTCTTAATACTGATTCTTCAATACATCAAGATTAATCTTTTATGTAGGAATTAATCCCCAAATAACAACACCATACGAACACTTGATTCTTCAATACATCGATTATGCATATATACGCACGAATTCAAACAGGGTCAGCCAAATTCATCGATGAAATCCTTTTAATTACATACTAATTCAACGTTCAAACAAAATTAACGAGCAATTTAGTAATGAAAAAATTAGGGCACAAAAAATACTAACCCCATGAGATTAACCTTCAAATGAATGCTCAAATCAATGAACAATTCATACATCTGACCAATATCAGCAGCATTCCCATGCGAATAAAGCACAGTACGAGTCGCCATCGGATACCTAACGTACACCGCAACGATCTTATTCCCCCGACGAGTATTCAGCTTCAAAACGTCGACGTTTTCACGGTGAGGGAATCTGTCCAACAGCAACAACCCACTTGATTTCTCCGTTATCACCTTGTAAAACGGTGGATTTGGCGGGAAAAACGCCAACTTGGCCGCCATTGATGACGTCACGCCTCCCATCTCCGGCGATGTTCTCCGGCGAACACTGTTCTGGCCTTTGGGGGTGAAAAATGTGAAACAAGGTTAGATGTGCGATTTGGGGTTTGAAGATATGGAGGAATACGGTGGTGTTTTCGCCGGAGGAGATGATCGGCGGTGAGATGAACGGTGGTGAGTGGTGGTTAACGGCGGAGAGACGACGGAGATGATATATTTGCTTTTGTTGTGAATTTGCTTTTGTGAGCTGTGAAGTGAAATGTGAAATGTGAGTTGTGATGCTAGAAGTGTAAATAAAACAAAGGGGCCATTTGGAAAGAGAACAAAAAGAAAAGACAATGTTTTCGTGTAACAGTAACCTATTATTATTATTATTATTATTATTATTAATTAATTTTTTTAACATACATTCACATCTCGTGTCTCAAATCCTGGTGATGCAATATTACAAATACACCCTTTTTTTCTAGGATTTATATCATGTAAGATATAAGCATAAAGGTTAATTGAAGCTGATTAAAATTGGTGTTATCTTATAAACATGATGATAATATAAGTACCTGATCAAATATATATGTATGATTTTAAGAAGGTCTAATGATATGTTGGTTGGTTTCTCTAATAGAGACATGTGTTTGACCTGCAAACTGACTAGCGCGATGTTGGTTGGGAGTATAAAATGATGTTAGTGAAATGAGACAAAGATAAAAGTTTGTATCCTGTATTTTGTTTTTGAAGGATTTTGTGAGTTGCATTGTCTTCTGTGAATTTTTGAGACTGAGATGTCACAGATTGGTTAATTTAGTGATACTCGTTTCTTTTTTGCATAATTAAGTGTGTATATATAATTTCCATATTTTGAATTTTGACTAATTTTGAAAACTAAGTTGTTACTTGTTATAATTAAAATATTGTATTTTAGAATCATTCAATTGGCGTGAGATAAATCAAATTAAAGAATAATAGTAAAATGATAATATTTAAAGTAGGTATGTGATTAATTAAAGAAAACAACCACCCAAATGAACCCCACCGTCCACGTACTTGGTCTAAAAGTATCTTAGGTTTATTTAAGGTGCGTCGTATTAAGATGCACACGAGTTTAACATTAAGTGTAAAGTAATGGGTGGATACATGTACTATGTAAAAGAAATATTATTAAAAAAAGTATTTGCTTTATGAGTTATTTACACAAATAATATCTAATGTGTGTTAGTTTCATAGAAATAGTTCTTTTCGGAAATTGCAAATTTAGTCCACGTATTTCCAAAACGCAAAGGGTTAGAATTTCTTATGCTTTCATTCATACTCAAAGTTAAAAAATATGAAAGAGAATGATAATAATCTAAGAATAAGATTAAACTCCTACTATTATATTTATTCTAGATTTGAAACGAAAGATAATTAAGTTACACTCCTCTAGTCCTCCGCCTCATAAGTGGAGTTCCCTTGTTTTCATCAAGTTAAAACTTGCGGTTGCTAGTGATAAGTGTCAAATATATAGACCAAATGTATAATTTCTTAAATAAGAATCAAATTCATAAAGCACGTAACACAGGTACCATTATGTAATTAATTTGTGTGTTGTTTTTTAAAAGTAGAATATTAACAGATTCTCGTCATTGTTTTCAAAACAATACTAGGAACTGGCTCATTAGTTTAGCTCGTTTGTTATGGATCTTCAAGGGTTGAACCCATTTTTTCCGATTTAACCAACCGCTCGTACCATGTTTTATAAATCATACTTCATATTTATTTTATTGAATAATAAATGGTTTCTTAGACCAATCTAACCAGTTAAACATCAAAACACCCTATTTGATAACAAATTTGGTTTTCAAAACATTATTCCCGATTTTTATCACCTTTTTGTTTTAAAGCTATAAAACTTATAATGGTTTTGTTTTTTCTATACGTTTATTTAACGTATTGTAAATAAATAATATTTATCATCGGTCTACTAGATTCATGATACTTAAGCTCTTCTTTTAAAAGGCATAAATGGTGGTATTAAAATGTTTTTAGCATCTCAATTTACTCGAATTGTTGTGATAACACAATCACGCAAAAACTGGAAGACTTAAATTGAAAATGACGCCACATCCGTGCTCTCGTGAGCTTTCTTACTTCAATGTTTTGAAATACGGTCTAAAGCCATTTTTTAATACTACATTATATATGTTTTGACCAATTTACTAACAATAAATATAAATTAAAATAAAAGTATTGGTATAAACAAATTGAGAAGGTAAAGTTATGGTTATTGTGAACAAGTTTTCGGATTCTCATCTTCCCACACGTTTATCTTAACGAGCTGAAACTGCAAGTTTGAGTTAGGCTTGTTTATAAACAACCAAGCCTAGTCGCGAGCTAGCTTTTTTTACTTTAAAAAGATTAATTTTTTTACACATAATCATATATATATATATACAAAAATAAGTCTTTTTTTATATTTCTTTATCTTAACTCGTTGTAATTATAATACGAGATTGGTATTATAAAGATTTTAACCTTCTTTAATGTTTTTACATTTAATTTTTTTCATTATAAAATGTTAAACTGGTCGTATGTTTATGGTATATTTAAATAATATATAATAATTATGGTTTATAATTTATACGAATTATAATTTAGGCTTTAATTTAAACGAGCCTACGAGCGTACCACGAGCCATGTTGATTTTGACTTGGGCTTGCCTCGTTTACAATCCGACCCTGACTGACTTTACTCGTTTACAAACAACTTACTTACAAGCGAGACTCAAGGTGTGAGGTGTTTAAACAACACTACATGTTAGATATTTTAGTGTAATTGGATTGAATAATGATCAATGTGATCATAATATTCATCAAACAAGTTAGGATGTGCGGAGTGCACATTTGTTTGAGTGTATTATTATATTTGAGATTGAACACCTTCTTAGGGACAAAGAATAAGGGTTCCAAGGGGGCAACGCCCCCTTGTCGGGGTTCTGGGGGCAGTGCCTCCGGGAGCGGGGTCCAAGGGGCAGAGCCTCTGACTGGGGTCGAGCTGTAAATATCAATTTCGAATGAATTTTGGTCACGCTGGTATTTTCTTTGTTCACGAATTCTCACGCACTCATCATACTCGTTCTTAAATTGAGTTTTATCTGATTGAAAATTCGATGTGAATCCAAATAATTTTAATCTGCTAGCGTTTCGCAACTATCAATTTATCACGACAAATCTACAACACTACCCACTAACCACCAAACACTATATATAATACAATATATAATGTTATCCAAATAATTTAATCCATATTTATTACATTTGAATTAGCCTTTTAAAAAATCTAAAAGATATGCAATATCAATCTTGGAGGATTTCATTGGTGTCTATCCAAACTCCAAAGGCCACTTAGATGTGTTGAGTTGGTTCTAAGTAAATTATTGAAAATTATGAGATCATATTAAAAAAAACAGCAAACTTTAGTGGATTTATGAAGTGCAAGTTGATATTAAGCTCTTTTTTTTTCTAAATATTTTACGAAGGAGGAGCGTGTATACTATTTGTTTCATCCCACCTTTGTATCCTTCTTTTATTGTCTCTACGTCTTTTTATTATTTTGCTTATAATATCTAATGTCTACTTTAAGGACGTTAAAATCATGCTTTTAAATCGGCTTAGATACTACAAATAATAATCAAGTTTTATTAACTTTTTTTATATATTACATAACCGTGTGGTTGAATTAAAGAGTGACATAATGTGAATGTTTATTTATACATTCAGAATCAAGGGTGCAGCTTTGTTGAGGCCCGCCCCCTGTTTTTTCGTACACTACTGGATATTTATACGTATTTAGGTCGAAAATTTTATACATACCTAATTTGGGTTTCAAAACTTTCTTTTCCTCCCCTCAATGACGGAGGATAGTGGGGGCCGGGAGGTGGCGCCACCTCCTCTATTTTTTTGTCGCTATTGTTAAAATTTATTCCGTTAGTTTAAAATTTTGGTCTGGTTGTTTAAATAAAACGACATAAAAATACATTGTTGGAATGTAAAGCTAATAAAAATAACGTCTCATTTATCATAAAGTATCATATATTATAGGGATCCAAAACGTTGAAGTGGGTGCTTAAAAAAAGTAAAAAAAGTGAGTGGTTTATTTAAGGAAAGAATTAATAAAGGAAATGGATGGGAGTGGCAAGGGACATATGCAATGGTCCGTGTGTGCGGGGTTTTTGGGAAGTTGTGAAAGTGGCTGACAAAAGCACCACCCACGTGACCACTCAATTCCCATGCTTGTTAAACGGTTACACATTTCATATAATTATATAGGATCCTCGTATAACTTTATACGTAGATCAAAATTCTAACATTAAAAACGAGGAAAATTATGAGGGTTGTTAAAAGGGTATACGTCTCATATAGCGTTATACGACACGTATATATTGAAAGAATGTCTGAATATCAGACCCTTATTTAAACTTTCAACATTTGTCTAGTTTATCAGTAACAAAATGTGTTAAACTAGTTTTTTTACCTAATACACGTTGCGTCGGGTCGACGGCATTATATGCGCCATGATAAAATGTAGACTATAATCAACTCGATTTGTTTTCGAACTAAATTTACTTTGAAACGCTTTTGGTCCCAAATCTTTGTGGTTGCTTTTTACAGTAAACGTTTGTTACATTTCTTCATTTGTACCAGTAACTGGTTTACTTACAATATATCGAAAGATAAAACAACTTAAAACGTACATAAAAATGCACGTCCAGCGCTGCCGTATGAAGCGTGATAAGAACGGATCACAATCGTCTCGACTTATTTTCGAACTAAATTTTGGTCTAAATATAGAATAACTCGGATTTATATCATCAAATAAAACATATTATATTTGATCCGAAACGTTTCTAAACAAACCTACGTCGAATTGTAGATCAACTCAAAACGTAAATAAAAATAAGCACAAAAACATTTTATATTTGACGTGACTCATTTCTGAACAAAATTTATGTCAAAACTTATACGAACGTAAACCATCTCAAAACGCATATTAAAATAAGTACAAAAATATTTTATACCCGACTTATTTTTGAACAAATTAATGCCAAAACATAGATGAACATCGAAACATACATTATCTCAAAGTGTATATAAAACAAGCACATGCAAATTTTATTATACGACCTAATCGTTTCTAAATCAAATTTCATCAAAACGTAGACGAACTCGAATTTAGACCAACACCTATATAAATATGCGAACATAAGAAGTTAGTCTTTTAAAGTAAAACTGTAGAGAGGTAAATCCGTAAATTTAAAAACTTAAGGAGCTTAAAATGACACTTTACGAAGTTTTTATAAACTATTAGGAAGTAAAAGTTGAAAGTTTATGGAGAGAAATATAGAAATATGTTTTTCTTCTTTAGCTGTGGTTCATATTTTATTTTCTAACAACTATTAATCTACTTTTAAATTATCCTAATATGTGTATCATAAGAATTTAACTCTCTACCTTTAAGGTATGAAGCAATTGTACCAAATACCATTACATTAAGTGTCCGTTGACAAGAGTTCATGTGTTCGTGTGAACAAAAAATGTATGTTTAAAAGTAAAAATAGAAAATAAGCGAGTTAGTCGTTTTAAAAAAATAAATTAATATTTCAATTTATATAAATCATGTGGTCCACTGTTGCAGTAGTGAGGATATGTACCAGCTACTCTTCATCTTCTTTAGTATTTTAATCAATGAGACTCATTGCAAGGAGCACGAGTCTCAGGGACAACAGTCATGAATTTTATATCCTTTTACACTTGCAATTTATGCACATTCTTATTCGTTTATAGTTCACCTAGATATTTATAACATGTGGTTTTATTATATTCTTATAATCATAAATTATATAAATTAACCAATGTGTTATGTTATAAACTTTGGATATTATTCATCTTCAGGACAATCTACGAGAATCAACTTCTTTGAATTTATTTTTAAAAGGTTACCACTCCTAGGTTTTTAATACACAATTCTATATATTTCGAATATTTTTTAGGGTAGAAGGCCTACGTTTTTTATAGATAACTATAGATATATATGCGTGTAAAAGAGAGGGAAAAAAAGAGTTTTGTTACTAAAGAATAATTCAGATATATGTTTGGTATGTAGAATTTGTCGAAACGGGATAAAGATTAATAATATGTGTTTGGTTAGCACCATATGATATTGGAACTAAAATATATTGTTGCATTCATTAGGCTTTGCCAATGCTTCACTTGATTTATGAATGTTGAGTGAAGATCTTTTATTAAACATGAGTTAATTTATATTTAGCCTCAACTCCAATAAAAAATTTAATATGCCAATCTCAAATAGTTAATAGACGTCTCGATCTCGATCTGTTAACCTCTCAGCTGAAGCGTGAGATACCTACTGAATGTCTTCTGACATTTTATAAAATGCATAATTGGTCAATGAAAATCAACAATAATCTTTTATAACATTACAAAATAAACATAAAAGTAAAAGTGACAATAGCTTTTATATCACTTTCATGTAAAAACATTCGTGTATATGTCATTCCCATCATCAATATTCACCATCTTGTCTACAAACCATCATATTAATTTCTTTTATGTCATTATCATAATATCACCATATTTCCCTACTCGACCTTTAACATAAAATGGAATTTAGAATGCTTAAACGCTACACAATTAGCATATTCATATAAGGATTTTATTAACCATATTTTACTAAAGTATAAGATTAATAAGCCAACTTTAATAAACATCATGAACTACCAAACACCTAAGGAGGTTGTAATTGAATTACAAAAGCATCCACAATGTATGGCTTTGGGTCGTAGACGTTTAGGTGGAAGAGAGATAGAGCGAACGATGAGGATATAGAAGCATGATCCTTGACTTTAGAGAGATGATGGAGTGGTTTGTGAGGGTAGGTCGTAAGTTTCTTTTAATGGCGAACTAAAACATCCACTAGAAATCTAGGGGCAGTTACGTATTATAAATGGTGAACACACACATTATTTGAGATCTAGGGACATTTATATATTTTTTCCTTTATAAAATCATTAATTACATATTTTCTCAATTCAAAAAATCTACTACATATTTTTTCTTTACAAAACATATATATTACATATTTATCCATTTCATTAAATTTATTATATAAATATTTTCATTATTTTTGCTAGGATAATTTTACGTATTTCACTTTCTAAGACCATCAATTACATATTTCGAGCCTTTCGTGTAAATAAAAACAACAAAATTATATCTCCAAATTCAAAACTTTAAAAGTTAATTTAAAACAACAATTATCGATGATTAAATTTACATCTTCAAATACAAAAAAAATTAACAAAATTTAAGACAATTATAATAGTAAAAATTCAATATGTAAAAATTCCATAGTAAAAATAAGAGTAAAATAATTTTTAATAAGTTAATTGTAATAATATGGATATATATGTTCTATATTTATGTTTTAGGAAGGGGGTATATGTAATTTATTTTGTGACTTGAAGAAATATGTAAATAGTGATCTTATGATGGGGGATTATATAAAAATTCCTAACATCTATTACTTAAATTCACTTATTCTGTACTTTGTGAGATTCAAATCATTACCAAGCAACGTGGATTCTCTAAATAGTGGATACAACTAATTTTTGTGTATGGTCTCAGTAGTAACAAAAATTAGGTTTAATCATCATTCAGCAACTACTTGATACAATTTGGATGTTAATTTCGGTCATAATTAAAAGTCTTTGATTTAAAAGATCATTTATTTGCATTAGTTATCGGTTTAATTCAGCTTTCAAACCGAAAATAGTAAAGCAAACTATTAGTTAGCTAAAATATTTATTAATGTACTTGCCAAACATATTTGTGGTGGTGTAAACTATGAGATTACTATGGTTATGAAGATGCCACAATTTTAATTCTCATTGCTTTATTTAATCTTCTGTTTTTATATAACTAGAGTTAATCTGCTAAAAGATAAAGGAAGGAAATGTCATCAACATACACTCGAATCATAGTGAGGCGCTATAGCAGAAAGATGTGTTTAACATTTGAATGAGGTATTTTTTATAATTTCTACATTATGAAGAATGAAAAGGAAAAATAAAAGAAAATTTATTTTATAAAGACCAATAGAACGCTAACACTTGATAAAAGAGAAGTGTTTGTTGGAATAATTAATTGGATCAACCCAAAAATATATGTAAACACATATATTTGAAGTAACATATTTCAAAATTTTTTTTATTGAACTTGACAAATAAAACTGAATACATAATTTTATACTTAAACTACACAAGAACTAATTTTTACTCAACTAAAATTCTATTTAAATAATCAAATAAATAAACTAATAATTATATATTCTTAACAAACCATTGACTATTAATTAAGGATAAATTGCATATATACACATGTAAAAATTCCTTAAATACATATATATCTAGTGGCGGAGCTTGAAGAAAACCGTAGGAGGGGTGGGGGCGAAATGATTTTTTTTAGGGGGGGGAGGGCGAACTTGATATTTATATTACCGAGACAAAAGTTTACATTATTAAAATAAAATTTAACACTATCGACGAAAAAAAGAGAGCCCCCCCTCGGGTCTCCACTAACCTCCGTCAGTGTAGATACCCAAACAAAAACTTTAATTGAATACATACCCAGTTTATTGTTATAATAATATTACCCTTCCAAAAATTTTATAAACACTTACATATGAGTATATATGCCATTAATTAAATATGCTATAAACCCAAAAGAAAAAAATATGAAGTTTGTAAGGGGGAAATTTACCAATTATGAAGTTTTAGTAAGAATAAGAACAAATTAATCATTACACAAACTTATTTTAATGAAAATGAGTAAATCTGTTAATTATAAGGTTTTGTAAGAAGATATATACATTTAATTTTTTTTGCTTGGATATATATATCATTAAAGAGTTTTAGATTAAAGAGTTTTAGATGAGAAATATGTTTTTAACCCATTAGTTAAACCAAACTTTTGGTTTCACTGCATGATGTTTTAACTTCGTTTAGATTTACTTTTTCAATTATAAACATATCAAAATTAGATCCTTTAGTGTTCACCAACCTTTCTAAATGATTATAATAAACATAATATATATATATATACTAGCTTTAATAAACCCATATAATACACGGGTTGAAAATATAAAAACTATATAATTCATAGAGGTATAAATATTTCGTATGATTAAGTTACGTATTACTATAACAATGAAAAATACCATTTATAAGTTATAAATATTCGAATATTTTTTTGAATAATATAACCTAGTTGTCTTAAAATGATCACACTAAACTAAAATATATTGATATATCAATTAATACTTTTTGTCTTTTTTTTTTATTTTTTAAATGAATCTTATTTGGCTATAAAAATATGTATAGTTCAAAATAATATGATTACACAATTAAGTTGATAATATAAAAAATTAAATTAAAAAGAAAATGAATTATTACTATTAATTTAGTTTCTTAAAATAAAAACTTGACTAAAATAATATATTAATTTAGACGGATTTTTTTTTCAAGAAGTAATGTAAGAGCGTCATGCGATATCTTAGTTACTCTTTTATAATTATTATATACTATAGATATATATAAACACTAATACCTAAAAATTTTATACAGACGTGACAAGTTATAAAATCATAAATAATGATACTAGAAAACTCATGTAAACTATTAGTGACCGGAGTTGTTTCAAATTTTGACACGAATCATACAAAAATAATCATGTTTTGTAATTTTATGTTTAATTGCCTTAATTAAACGGATTGTAGTTCTTGTATTTGTTAAAACCATTTAGTTGGCGAGCCACGTTTGGGCTATACCAAAATTAACATTGCGCTTTGTTAACCCATTTAAAATTGTAATAAAACTATATATATATTTTTTATAAACTTATAATAAAATTATATATTTTAGTTCAACCCATAAACCATTAATGCATGTTGTGTTCAAGCTATACGATTACATGTGTCCGGTTAGAGTATTTAGCACATGTATATGTGGGTTGCGTTTAGTTCATTTACTTTATTCCTCTAACTTGATACAAATGTGTCTGAGTTAGGATTTATTGTTTGACACGTATTCTTATGTAAGTCGTTTTTTAGTTCATTAACTTTATCCGCCAACTTGAACCCATAATTCAACATGATTATCACCACAAGTATATGAATCTTATTACATAAGAGTACTTTAAATTATGTTTGCTATTTAATGTTTTATCTATGTATCATTTCACGTCATTGTATAAATTTAGCTACAAGTACATCAACTTTATTTAAGGCCTCAATTTAAATAAAGGCTCCAACTCAAGGAATTAATTCTAAAAAATTTGAACCTAAAGTGAGTTGCTACTTGCAATTAATTATGTAAATGAGCTGATCTATTGGGCCTTCATCAAGTTGCTTTTAAACTAGGGTAGTGGTAGTAGTCTAGTAGAGTGTGAATGATTTTGGTCTTATTTGGGCCTTTGGGCTTTGAAATTCTCGAAGATTTTATTGGGCCTAACTTAAGGCCTGTTATTGTTAAACGTCGGTCTGGGCCTGGCTTTAATGTTTTAGGAGTTTGATTAATAGAGTAGAGGTGGGATAAAAACCGGGTTCGGACCTGACCAACCCGGGCCTAGGTACAGGTAGTACCCAATGGGAGATGTACCAGGGACCGGGGTTGGACCAATTTAAACCTGTAGGGTTGGAACCGGTTTTAGATTTTGAGTTTTTAGCTAACCCGACCGACTCGACCTGACCCGAACCGGTTGAACCTGAATTGAACCCAATATTGGACACACACAAGAAAAGAAAATAATAAAAATTAAATAAACCCGGTACCGGGCCTGGTTTTTGACCCAACCCGGACCCGCCCTACCCTACCCGGGTATAGCGAGTAGGTTTTTCAAGTAGGTGAACCCGACCCAGGTTTAACCCCTGGTTTCGGGTACGGCCCAAAACCTATTTTCCCAACTCTAGTTTGATATACAATGAAGTGAATGATCTACTTCTTTTCAAACCGTTAGAATCACTTGTCATAAAACCAAAAAAACCGATAATATTAATCAATATCCTGCTAATCAATAAAATCAATAGACAGTAACGCATTAGTGAGAAGAAGTTTGTTTCAAACTTAATTTCTCCTAATCAAATGTTATCCCCTTTTAAGGTTATGAACCCGGTTCTTGTAATTAAATCTTAGTTTATAACAAGGTAATTACTTTTGCTAATCATTTTGAAAATCGGTTAATAACTCTGTGTGAAGTTGAGTTTTCTTGTATGTTGAAGCTTATATCTAAGCTCCAGATTTATAGAACCAATACAACTAGTCTAACATTATCCGGTGAGAAATATTGGAATAACTGAATATTAAATTCTACATGTTAATATAGGAAAAAAATTGACAGGTTTTAATGTAGGGTGGCTCGATGGGTGGATTCTAGCTCCCATATCGGTGCTACAAACAAACCGAACGAACACAAACAAAGTTTTATTCGTGTTCGTTCATTAAGAAATAAACTTATTCATAAATTGTTCTCGAATACTTACCGAACGGGTTTCCTTGTTCGTGTTTGTTCATTAAGGAAACGAACATGTTCGTGAATTGTTCATGAACACTTACCGAACGCAAACGAACACAAACAAAATAAATAAAAAAAGAAATAAATGTTCATGACATGACAAACACAAAGAATTCTATAGACATAAACGAATAGAAATTATTACATATTTATTTTAAAACAAAATTTACATTTTTATCACAAAATTTACCAAAAATAAATAAACACGTAACATAAATATCCAAAAACACTTGATATATTTGCAATAAAATAACAAACACAAAATTAATAACATAATCGAACACGTTAACGTACATAAACGAACACATCATCGAACGTTCATGAACGGATATTACTGAACATATTATCGAACGTTCACGAACATAGATGAACGAACACGGCTTGTGTTCATGTTCGTTCGTTTAACTAAACGAACAAAATTTTTTTGTTCGTGTTCGTTCATTTACTAAACGAACTAACACAAACGAACTTTCCACCGAACAGTTTACAAATGTTCATTAAACGTTCAGTTTATCTACAACCCTACATATTAGTTTACCAAGTCAGTAATATAATTATCATCCAAAGTAATAAAAACCCACTTACTGTAAAAGATTATAAACTTAATAAAGAGTATTTGAGTTCTTTAATACAAAAGATTCATATGATACAAAACATGGTACATATATATCCCATTGAAACATTTGGATCAAAGATCAAACATGTACAAGGAATAACAAATAAATATATCTAGCAATAATTCACTAAACATGAAACTTAGTATGGAAACCTATTAGCATCCTTATTCTTAATTTATAAACTAATTATTAGGTGTTAATGTTTAATTTGAGCCAACATCAATCGAACATTTCTACTATCAGGTCTCTCTCTCGGGTCATCAAGCGTACAGAAGTAGGCAATCTTAATAACAAGCAGCATTTGTTCCTCGTACCCACAACCCATCAATTTCGGATCAATCGCCTGTTTTGGTTCCTGACTAACCATCACATTCCTCATCCACTTCACCAAACTCATCTCACAAGTCTTCTGAAAAAGCTCATCTGAGGGCAGCTTTCCCATCACTAGAACCGCCAACACCACCCCGAAACTATAAATGTCACACTTATCCGTAAACTTCATCGTCTGATGATACTCGGGCGCAATGTACCCCAGAGTCCCAGCAACATTCGAACTCGTCATGTGCGTGTTAGCATCCGGGATAGACTTCGCCAGCCCGAAATCAGCTATGCGCGCTTCCATCTCATCGTCCAGAAGCACATTCGCCGGCTTCAAATCTCTATGAACTATACGAGGCTTGTGGCTCATGTGCAGATCCTCGAGCCCCGCCACTATCCCTAGCGCGATCCTATGTCGCGCTAGCCAATCCAACACGCGACCACCATCTTTAACCTCTTGTAAAATATCCTGCAAACTACCATTTTTCATAAACTCATAAACCAGATAATGACAGTTAATTGGCCGAGAAACATGAGCTAGCAACGGGAGCAAATTCCGGTGTCGGATTTGGCCCACGGTTTGAATCTCCGACTTGATCTGCCGCATCTTCTTGTCGAGAAGCTTCGTATCTTCATCGGTGAGCTCTGCGGCGTCTTTTGGAGGTTGAATCACCTTCTTTATTGCTATTGTTTTGATCTTACTGTTTTGTAGTTCTGTTTTGTAAACCTCACCACACCCACCTTTTCCTATAACATCAAGTGCTGAAACTCCATCATCGTTCTCTAAAAACGATAGATCTTCAGCTTTTATCATCTGACTGAAGATCGACATACCTGAGTCAGTACTCTTTTTGCCTTTGATCAAGTTGACAACCATTTTAAACATCACAATTGCCCCACACATATAATACCAGCTATCACTCCCATGCAAAACCCTACGGCCCACCGTACGATTTTCTTCGTATTGTTTTTATTATTACCATTTGCTCCCCACTAGAGCCGGTGACGGAGCTTGAACATTATCAATACGATTATTGTTGTTATTATTATTATCACTATCATTATTATTATCTTTGGACTCTCTAAACTCATATCGTTTCGATACGAGTTTATTGTTATTCTGAGATTCCAAATGCGCCATCTTCGGAATCGGGCCTTCGAGAAAACTGTTGCCGGAGACGTTGAACAGCCGGAGGTTTCTGAACGATCGTACGGTTGCCGGAACTTTTCCGGCGAACATGTTATCAGCTAATGATAGTTTCTCAAGGTTGGGGAAATACTTTAAGAAATCAAGTTCGCCGGAGAAGTTATTCGACGAAAGATCGAGTATTCGAAGGCGGAGGAGGGAGGATAACTCCGGTGGGACTTCGCCGGAAAAGTTATTACCGTGAAGGTTAAGAACTTCGAGTTTCCGGCAGCCGGAGATCTGTGATGGAATTTTGTTCACCAAATGGTTGTTTGGTAATGAGAGTTCTTTGAGCTCTGATAATTTTCCGATCGCCGGAGATATGGAGCCTCTGAGGCGGCGGTGGTTGAAGACGATGCGAGTGACGCGGAGGACGACGGTGGCGTTGGCGGAGATTCTCCGGCTGCAGAATATTCCGGCGGAGGTGCAAATGGTGGTGGTGGGGATACCTAGGTCTTTGTGGATTGATAACAGAGATTCGTGATCAGTTGTTTGGAGATTTAATGATGAGTGAACGAGTAGGATGATTGTGAGAAAGTGGAGGAGAATGAAGTTGCAGACGGTGGCCATTGCCGGAGAGGTCGCCGGAGGCCGGCGGTGAGTCGCCGGAGAAGAAGATGGATGTGGGATATTTAATATTTTAATGAGGAAATAGAAGCTTGGTTATAATAAGTGTTATTATTTGTCGGATTTGTGGAAAATTGTTGTGTGTGGTCACTAGACGTGTGGAAAAAATTATGATTGGGACTTGGGAAAAGTTTGTGTTCAAAAATGGTAAGTTTTTATGTAATTTGGTGCACTTGAATGTTGAAATTTGAAAATTACCTTTTATCCGTTACAACAATCCTACCATATTATCAAAGGTTATAATAGTAGTGTTTGTTTAGTTAAATTATAATTTAAATAATATGTACATAAAAATTATTTTTGTTAAAATTAATTTAAAATTAAATGTAATGATTAACTAGTGTTTGAAACCTTTATTGATGAAATAAAATAAGAAATATTGTGTTTGGCGTCTGTGACAGGTTTGGAGCCTATAAATTTGAAGCCTTTTTTAATTATTTGAAACCCCTACTTATGTCCATGTTATTATGTTTGAAGCCCCCATTATATCCATTATGTATAGTCTCATAGCGCTGTATAAAAGACACAAAAACATGAAGGTGTATTACGTTGAATCACATGTCATTGCCGATTCTCGCCACGATGTAAGCAGAAATTGGGTGTGGTACAATGGAAATGGTTGATGTAGCTTGGCAGGATGTGTGGTATTACTGCTACTCATGCGTGATGGTTGCATGGTGGAAGTGACACGACAATGGCATTAAGATAGCCTTAGAGTGATTAGGTTCTATAAATTTATTATTGGTAATGAATTTGCTTTTGATTTTTTAGAAAAAATGTTATGTTTTTAATTGAAAAAAAAAATGAAAATCGTAAAGGCAAACATGTGGTCCTGCACGAAGCAGGTGATTATGGTTTGAAATGGTCTCAAATGTATCTAACTTGTATCTCGTCTTTTAAAACAGAAACAAAAACTTGAACAAAACACCCCTTTAGAAGGCCCTCAAGTTAAAGCTTGATGGACACTACAAAGGTTAAGTTAGCATATTACGTAAGAGATGTTATAATGTATTATATGCAAATCATAAGTAGGAGATACGTGAGTAGAATTATAAAGTTTTTGTTCTGCAAAGAAATAAAAATAAATCAATTTAACCAGTTTAAAATCACCTTTTTCGTATTAATTTGTTTAAAATAAATATAAATTCAATTTGTTAAGCCTTTAGAAAAGTAGGCTTATATTTTGATTTCGCTTTTATGCCCTTTACTATCAAATTTCTAACTTTTTTCGTTTAATCAAGAATATCTTTAAAACCGTAACTTATTTTGATTATCATTTAATAATTAATTTTGTAGCTGAATTAAATAAAAAAAGCATAAGTCACATGCTTTAGTCGAACACTCTATAAATAAGTTATTACTAATTAGAATATTCGCTATTTATTTTGACATAGACATTAAATTTGCCTCTTGCAACCGGACTCTACTTGCATTTAAGAAAAGCTACCCACGACCCAAACATTGGTGACCTGTTATTTCAAGCGTGTGTGATACGATTTAACATCAGGTAATGAAATATATTACTCACTTATAAAAAAAAGTCAGGATTTCTAACTATCAAACCAAAATCGATCCAAAAACGTCCTATCTCTCACAATCCATTTGTGTTGAAGGACAAAACAATCAACACTCTTATGAAAGTAATGTTTTTAAAACCAAACCGGACAGTGAACTGGACGCCTTACCGATCCGATGGTTGGACCGTATATAAGAACTGAATTAAATTATAAGTAATTTTTTATAAATATATGTAAAAATTACAAAAAAAATAAAAATATATATAACAAAACAGTTCAACCGATCCGACCACCGGTTCAATCGGTCTCGTTCCCGGTCCGACCGCCGGTTCAACCGGTCCGACCACTGGTTCAACACTAAAACGGTTTTAAACACTGGATCGGAGTCCAGTTCCCGATCCAACCGGTCGGACCGACCAGTCCGATCCGGTTTTCAAAACCATGTATGTAACCAGCCGAATTATGAAGATCAAGGTCCAACAAAAGTTTGAAGTCAAGGTCATCCGTTTACTTGGTCTATGACAAAATTGCCCTTCTTATTTTCCAAATTATAACCCATAGGACACGTATTTATGAATTAATATATACTTTTTTCTTGAAATTTTGGAATTTTAACTTTTTTTGAAACTTTTCCAGTTTTCATTTGATTAAAAAAACACTTGTTTAATCAAGCTCAAGAATTTACTTGTTTTCATTTCCCTGGAGTTATTTTATTTAAATGGCATACCATTTTTCATAGATATTATTCACACGGGTGAGGTTGGGACCAATTATAAAATCATTTGAAGTTATAAAAAATCTTTAAAAGTTGATGATTCAGGCTCTCCATTATGCATACCTATTTTACTGTATATCTAATAACAAAGAAGACTTAGCATTAAATAATCTAAACAAAATTACTTTTAGTTGTGTGCCATTATTTCAGTACTTGAATATCAAACAAGTTTAAATATTTTATTGTTGTAGTTTAGCAGTGAGAGTAGACGAAGAGTGAGTTGTATTAAATAAAGATTATGATAAAAAAATTAATCTCTAAGGTTAACTAATGAATCATAGTTAAAATATCCTATTAGACATGACCACAAGGAAACCACATTTCCTTGTATTTCCGTGTTGTGTTGTCACTTGTCGTATAATTCGCGTTAAAATCTGGTTGGACCCGGTTTTGAAATCGGATTGGAGATCGGTTTTAAAACCAATTCATGTTGGGTGATCAAAAAGTCAATAATAGCTATTTTAAAACCAACTCAATTTGAAACCGCTTTAAAGAAGTGAAATAACCGTTTTTTAAAGCCAACTCAATTTGAAACCGGTTAAAAGAAGTGAAATAACCGTTTTTTTAAAGCCAACTCAATTTGAAACTAGTTTAAAGAGGTGAAATAACCGTTCTAAACCGCCAAATTATAAATAAAAACTAATCCCAAACTTACCAGTTGGATCTGGTTGAAACCAGTTTAAAAAGCGGGTCGGTTCGTGTTACTGGTTTCAGGGGTTGTTTGGTTGGGTATGACTGACCCCGGTCAGACATGCACATCTGACTCGGTCAGACGTAGAATGTGTGGTTGGTTACCTCTTACCGGAGAAGAGGTCTGACTGAATCAAGATCTGACCCGATTCAGACGTGGAGGCGGGTCCGGTGAAGTGGTGAGAGTCTGGTCTGCGACGGCAAGGGTGACGAAGTGGGGTCTGATCAGCAGTGCTGCAAGCGGTGAAGCCAAAGAGGAAGGGGCTGCAAACGGTGAAGCCAAAGAGGAAGGGGAGACCGAAGACGGCCCAACCACATATCCAACCGAACAGATTTATTGGTTCAGATCTTTTACTGATTAAGACATCTTATTGGTTTAACACTTATCTATTAAGAAGTTACCAAACTGATGTCCAGATTTTGGTGGCTAGATTGCTTTATTGGTGGGCTTTTACATAATAGGCTTACTTGCTAAATGTATATATGCATCTATCGGGTAGTTTTACAGGCCCAACAAACCTATTATATAGCCCATAATAGGTGTACACGTGTCAAACAACCAAGTTGACAACGCGTTGAGGTATCTAAGGTTCAACTGCAAAAAAACAAAAAATGAAAATGAAAATTTCGAGTTCAGTGGTTAGCGTACATCCTCCGCCGTGATCCACCGTTTGCACCGTCGTCTCCGGCCTTCTTCAACGCCGTTACCGTTAGTCGGATCCGTTAACTGTTCACCGTTATCGTGATAACTGATAACCTCTTCTTCTTCTTCTTCTTGTAGTCTTCTTAATTCAATTTCGTTCACGAGGAACTTTTTGTTTCGTACGATGGAGGTAACTTTCTTAATAAATACTTTTTAATTTGTGTTTGTTATTAATGTTTTGTTTGATTTTTGTCATGTTATGATCTTTGATCGGTTTGAATTGCGTTCATAATCTTACGGAATTCGATTTTGACTTCTGCACATCTGTAAAAAAAATTGATGATTTTGATTATCGTTTCATTTGTTTGATGTTAACAGTTGGATGTACTTCCTAGCTGTGTATGGTGTGGTTCTAATGGACAATGTTATGGAGTATCATTGAATCATATAATCATATTCGAATATCACCTTTAGGTATTTTGTGTTGTAGGTGTAAGTAGGCATACAATCATTATAAGAGTAACTTGGAACATGAGTGTACTATAATACAGGGTTAGTATAACTTGTCATGCCTACTAACCTGATGATTGGTGACAAATTGCATATGTTTATCAAGAGTGAAGACCTTGGATGTCATACAGATTTTATTGAAGTCTAAAACTTTGATCTGTAACCATAATCTGATAGAGATTGGAGGGTATGGTGGTAGATCTTTATTTATTTATTTATTTTTTGTTGTTTTCTTGTTTTCTAAGTACTCAGTTGCTCACCTTATAGATTCTTGGTGATAGGTAAGAAGTCTATTTTTTTAGAAACTCTAAGGGGCAGTGTGTTAGGCTTGTAATTTTATAAATGAAGAAACAGGGAGGAGCTGGCGAAGAAAGACGAACTAATCTAGTTAACCATAGGATGTTAGACTATAAGTTTAGCAAGTAATAATGAAACTTATGTTATAAAGTACAAAGTATGTTGTACATATTATAAGTAGTAGGTGAATGGGGTTGGTCTGGGTAAGAGGGGTTATACCCGCATAAATAACTGCCAGATGACAATTATTACCGTTAGTTGTAACTGACAGAAACTCATGTATAAATAGAAATGATTGTGACATTGTGATGTAATCAACAGTTTATGTTCCCTCCTAAAATCCTGTCGTTTATTGGTAAGAAGATATCAAATGCAGAATTGTCGATTATCAACATAGGATTTAGTGATTTACATAATATGCGTATAGTTGAATTGTTGTTTGATCATTTAGCATCTGTTTTATATTTTATTTTTATGTTCTCGGTACTAGATGATGATTGAAAATGCTGATGCATATATGGATATAGTTCTCCACTTTTGGCTGATGACCATGATGTTTTTATCGTTATTGTGATTATGTCAGTATGTCATGTCTTAGCCTTTACATGACCTGGGACTTTAGGAACATGTGATGGTAAATTTTGGTCTTTAGGCTACATGCCTACTCATATTACTGAAGTTCAATGTTGAAACGGAGGCACATGGTTATAGTTAAATTGTTGGTGACAAGGCATTATTCAAAAAAATCTATGGCTTCTTCTGTGAGATATCATGTGTCATTCACTGAATATTAGCTTATGATCAATAACATCGAGAAGCATGAGGTGATGAGTGAGCTATGAAATCTGTCTGTTAGTATTCTGATATGATGGATGTGTGTGCAAAATATGTGTTAAAAACTACTTTTCATGTCAATGGCTTTTATATTGCTGGCTGACATTCAATTTGGGCAGGTAATGTCATGGAACCGTGTGTTACTTTTTAGCTCAATATTGTTTTATGTTTGCATACAACAGCAATACTGGGCAGGAGGTAGCATCAATAAGAATAAAGGCATGGTGGAGCAATTGCAGCATTATGGAATCATTCAGTCACAGAAAGTAGCCGAAGTTATGGAGACTGTTGACAGGGCATTATTTGTACCTGATGGATCACCAGCCTATGAAGACAGTCCCATGCGAATAGGTTTTAATGCCACCATTTCTGCACCTCATATGCATACTACTTGCCTTCAGTTGTTGAAGAAATATTTACAGCCTGGAATGCATGCTTTAGATGTTGGTTCAGGTAGTTACTATCTTTTCTTCTCATCTGCTGTATATATATGATGTCTGCAATTAACGTTTAACTTTTGAAAGTAGGAAGTTAGAATGGAGTTCTTTTATGGTTCAGTCGAGGTGTATAGGTGGTTGGTGTATGGAGATACTATACAGTTCTGGTCAGTTGAAGTTTTAAGAAAAGAGAAAATTACCAAAAAATAACCATTTTTCTAAGTGTGTTACTTTATTATGCCTCTATGGTCATGTGACAACAATTTCACTAATGTAGCCATGAGTCCATGCTTTATGTGATGGACGGTTAAGTAAACAATCATTTTGTGATGGATGGTTGGATAACTATTTTCCAATGTGTGTTATACCTCTATGCAAGCCTTTGAAATGTCTGATGGACTTTTGGATAAACAATCATACAAATGGTCAAATTGAATAAACACACAACTGTTGTTTTCATCATTAACTGGTACAAGTTTGAGAATCATAGAAACATAAACCTTAACTAAATTTAGCATTGAGTCAACATTAAAGGTAGAATTAATGCTGGAAGTGTGACAAAAAGGAGCATGTAGACTACTCCAACTGTCCAACAGACATGTAGGTTGATTGCTTGATCAGACAATAATTTTTGCTAATAGACCTGAATGGGTCAATTTGATTGAGTTATATCATATGTTGAACACAGTTTGGTTCTTCTCACTGATTGTTGCCGTGTTGATCCATTGTAGGAACCGGGTACTTAACCGCATGTTTTGCACTTATGGTCGGCCCACAGGGCCGTGCTATTGGTGTTGAGCACATTCCTGAGCTGGTTGCAACGTCACTCAAGAATGTTGAAAAAAGTGCAGCTGCTCCATTACTCAAAGAGGGATCCCTCGCCTTGCATGTTGGTGGTGAGTTATAACACTCATAATTTTAGATTCATGTATATTTCTTCTTAAGTAACAATTTATGAAATGTACTTGTATGACAACAGATGGCAGAGAAGGGTGGCCGGAGTTTGCACCTTATGATGCCATTCATGTTGGGGCTGCAGCACCAGAAATCCCAAAACCACTTATTGATCAATTAAAACCAGGGGGGAGGTTGGTGATTCCAGTTGGGAACATATTTCAGGAACTGAAAGTTGTCGATAAGAATGAGGATGGCTCTGTGAAAGTGCGTACCGAGACTGCAGTACGTTACGTTCCCCTCACTAGTAGGGAAGCCCAGCTGCGTGGCTATTGATAGCGCATGAGGTTCAGTCAGATCAGTTTATAATGTTCATGTTTTAGTACACTTGACGCTACCTTTCTGCATATAAAGCTCGAGACATTGTAAAGGTGTTTGTTTATGATTAAAGATATTGATTCTGTTTATCTGCACCACTGGAGAATTGGAGATCAGCTGTTTAACTTTGCATAACCGTTACCAGCCAAACTAATATTTGCAGTGTTGACCAAGTTGGGGTGGTTTTGATGGTAGCGCGCACAAGTTTCATCTTCTCTTTGATTACACCGACTCTATGGACTTTGTTACCGAGCATTCAACAAGCAGTAAGTTTATAGTGTTACGTGGTAATTTCGTTTAGAGATAGTTATTTTGTTTCACCACCTAAGCTAACCCGTGTTGTGTCTAGTGTTCTACATGTAGACTTGATTATTGTTGGAAAATAGTGGTTAAATTAGTTTTGAAAGGAAATTGGTTGTGATATAAAACTATATTAATGATTGGTTAGAAGAACACACAATGGAATTACCTATTGTTGTATTAATAAACGTGTACGAGTCTCGAGCATAATGGAGAAGGCTAACTTGTCCTAAAAACATGTGTTAACCTACACCTTGACGTTTCCTTTAGAGTTTCAAGTTGTTTAGACGTTTGCACTCTACTCGTCGAAGAGTAAGACACTTTACTCTCTGTGTTATAGAATACCCAATTCACACCTCTAAAAATATATAAATACCTCTCTATAAATGGCTAATCAAGTTCCCCCGTTCAGAAAGCACCGCATCTAGGTTCCTCGCTACATTCACTCTGATCGATCTCTCATCCAGACATTACGACTAACAATTCTATGTAATATAAACATAGTAGCTTTTTTTCATCATCTTTACTTGGTTTGCTTTACTATTATCTTTCTAATGCTATATCTCTCTTTTGTATGACATAGTTTTGAGCTAGTTTTCGTTCCCCTCTTAATTTTTTTGATATGAGAGCATTATTGCTCTTGAACACGAAGCCCAAATCATTATGTTTGCTGTTTGAATTCTGTTTCTAGTTACAAATCGGACATCATTTGTTAATTCTTTTTAGTTATACCCATAATACAGAAGATATAATACATTAATACGTAATCTACAAACCTACAATTAGGGCTTGGAATTAGGGGATAACCTACTAATTAATTAATTATAATAGAAGGTAGAGTTTTGACCTTGTTATTATCACCATCTTCTATATTTTAATTCCACTTGTAAAACCTACAACTAGAACTTATGAGCACGCATAACACATAAACAGCTTTAGTAAAACCTTATGTTTAATATAAGAAATCAAAGTTATCATACACTAACTAACAAGATGAACTAATTAAAGACGATACATTATTCGACGTATGACGTGAACTCATAAACAATATAATATGACGATAATTTGAAACGTTTAACTACATACTTTTAGTCACCGCTACTTCAACATATAAGAGTTATAAAGAAAATGGTGTCGCGACAACCTCAAGAGGGACTTTTTTGCGAATGGTAAGGCCAGGCTTTTCATTCATATCTAGATCATCTTCCTTTCCTCCATTCGGCAACTTCCAATCGAACTTTTGCAAAAGATTAGCCAGCAAACTCTCATTTGTCGTCATAGCAAAAGAAATTCCCGGACATCCTCTTCTTCCAGCACCAAACGGAATAAAATCAAAGTCATGGCCTTTGAAATCAACATTGCAATCCAAAAACCTCTCAGGTCGAAACTCATTGGGATCATCCCATACTTTAGGATCTCTTGCAATTGCCCATGCATTAATTATGACTCTGGTTCCTTTTGCAATGTCGTAGCCCATGACTTTAACATCTTGTCGTGCTACTCGAGGAACAAGGGTTGGGATCGGTGGATGAAGACGAAGAGTTTCTTTCAATACAGCTTTCAAGTACTTCATTTTATCTATGTCGTCTTGGTTTATTTGTTGCTTACCCTTGAGAACCATCCGCACTTCATCTTGTACTTTCTTTAGAACCATAGGGTGCTTTACAAGTTCTGTAAACGTCCATTCTAATACTGTTGCTGTAGTGTCTGTTCCAGCGGTATAAGCATCCTACAAGAAATAAATTAGAATTAAGTCGGTTACCAGTAACAAATAAGTAGTAGATTTTAGAGTGAGAGCTGAACCTTATGATAAAGTCATTTGGAGTTAAACTGGTAATACTCGTCACTAGGTTTAGGTTTGAACATCACCCATAAAATATTGGCGTAAATTAGTTGTGATATTGATTAAACGGATCATGATAGATGGTGTAACATTTAGCTATTAAAAACAAAACCCATCACATTTCAAATTAAGCATGTTAAGGGAATGACAAAGACAAAATGGACCTATTCGGGTTATAAACGTGTGTTTTTATACATCATTTTATTTATAATGGATAGTGATAGGTAACAAACATGCATTATTAGCAGTGTACACATTCATTACCTAATTAATTTGGCATTCCCAAATGAAAAGGCATACACAATAACAAATCTTAAACAGTTAAACCTCCATATATATTTTAATAGAAAAAACTTTAAACTAAACAGACGAACAAAACTAATATAACATGCTGACAAGATATACATATAAGCAAAATGAGTTGTAATGTATTAGACAAGCATATTTATAACTTGGCATAAAGTTTATTATTTTTAATTTGCGAATCCAATTCCTGATAAATTAAAATTACCATCAAAGACAGGTTGTGTTCAAAGATGAAGAAGTCACTTTTTACTTTTCGTAATTATATAAGCTATAATTATTATTCTCCACTAAAAAGAAATTTATACTGTGCATTAAAATATGCATAGATCTTTATGCATGCATAAAAGTACATAATAAAATGATCTTAAACAAAATTTATACTAAGATAAATTGTTTTTATCGACCTTTTGATTAATAGTTACCAGAATAAACTAAAACATAAAACTCCGTATAAGTGTATAAGACGAGAACATGATGATCGAAAGGTGAAAAATGTAATTTGCAGATTTTTTCAACTTAAACTGTAAATTTATGTGAGTGGTAATCAAATAAATAAATAAATAAACTCTCTTTTAGGTCTGCGGAGACGGAAAATCACTAAAATAATCAAATGTAAAAATATAAAACCAAAGTAATACAAAAAAAATAAATGAAGTTAAGAACTTAATCAAATAAAAAGACTATATATCTGGTCTTACACATCATGGACGTCAATATAGATACAGGTACAAAGATAGATGATTATATAGAGGTGATAACTCGTGTATATACACAAAGAGGTCTTGGAAAAAGTTCATGTTATTTAAAAAGAAAATAAAAAAGAAATGACTTCCGATTCTATCGGATAAGAAATTAACGAAGAAAACAGAAACCGAGAAGCACAAACGTGAAGGAGAGATGATAGGAAGATTAATAAGTTTTACTCTTATTCAAATAGTTTTTATTCATTATTTCATAAATATTTAGAATAATGTTGTATTTCTTGTAAAATACACCAAAGTAAAATTATTATCAATTATTCTAAAAGAGTAAATTAATGGATGATTCCTGTATTTGAATCAAATTGTAGATTCCATCTCTAGATTTTTAATTTTACAAATAGAATCTCACATTATTATATTTACTTTCATTATGATAATCTAAAAAGTTAGAAAGCTAACCAGAGTTAAGTTTTCGATTATCCATGTAAATTAACCTTTTACCCTTAAAAAAATTAATATTGTTAACGTTAATCAAAGCAATCATAATAGTAAACAAAAAATTCCATTATATTAAATAAAGTCAAGAGGAAATTGAGTTACCAATAGAAGTGCTTTGATGGCCATCCTATCCAGAGTCACTCCAATCTTGTCATCCTTTTGGATCTTAAGCAATATATCAACAAAGTCTTCACCATCACCACCACCACCAGCATCACTACCACTATCACTATCACCACCGTTGACGGCGTGTGTCCGTAACCGCTGCTCCACCACGCCGTCCAAAAACTCGTCGATCTCCGTCGCGACCCTCTCAACTTTAGCATTAAACCCCCTCAACCAATCCACCCATGCAAGCATAGGAACAAAGTCCTCCAAGTTAAGACCACCCAACACCTCAAAAAACTCGGACAACATCCGCCTAAACCGCCGCCCGCTCTCACCCGAGCTATACTTCCGCCCGAACGTCACACGACACACAACATCATTAGTAAATGTCACGAACAAATCACTCAAATCCACTGTCTGCCACTTGCAGGATAATATTTTTATCTTTTCTACCATACTGGTTATTTCTTCATCTCTAACCTTACGATGCACTTCTATTTTTTTATTGCTTAGTAAGTGAAGAACCGAAATGCTTTTAACCTGGCGCCAGTATTCGCCATAAGGCGCCACGGAGACTTCTTTCAAGTCATAGAGCATTCGCCGCCACATTTTGACATCTGGCCTGTTGGCGAATGTGAGATCATGAGTTTTCATGATCTCACGGGCTGCGTCCCCTGATGATACCACTAGTGTTGGGACGCAGCCCAGGTGGATCAGCATGAGCGGTCCACCGTAGGTTTGGGATAACGAGTGGAGGGAGTGGTGCAATAGTGGTCCGATCTGGTGGAGGTTTCCGATCACCAGAAGCTTTGGTGGTGATGGTGGTAGCTCTTTCTTGGTGGTGGCTCGATTAAAGTAAAGTAATTTGATTAGAAATAAGAGGAGGAGTAACGTGGGTAGAACATATACCAATGGAACCATGGTTAGCTTCTTGGTGTCTTCTATGGTTTGATTAATTGTGGGTTTATTGTGTGATTAGTGGTGTCTATTTATAGGTGAACAAAGGGGTTAGGGATAAATAATGAATTATTGACCTGGTTTATGGCTTTTTATATGTTATTGGATTTTTTTAATCTTATACAATTATACTTTGTAAGATAACCTTGAATTGAATCTTGTCGTATTTAAATCTTTTTGATGAGTTGTATGATTTTTCTTTTTACCTGTTTTATATACATCATATTGTTTAACGATAACGAGACGTGTAGGATAACTGTTTCGATATGGTATGAGAGCTCAAGTCTCATCACAGTTTGAATATGTAAATTAATTAGATTAAACACTAGTGTGTACAATAGAGTTAAGTGTTTCGCTTGAAACAATCTCTCTATTATTTGTCTAATCTCACTCTTCCCAAACTATTAGTACCTTTATTATGGACAAGCAATATCAAGTATAATTATGAATATAGTATGGATTGGAGAGTGCATGTGTTTAAAATAAAAAAATAGCTATTCATTGATTGATTTGTATATGATGAGTATTCAATACATTAGTTTTAACAACAAAAATGTATTATATTTTTTAAACTGTTAAATGTTACAATACATATCATTCTCTATATAATCTACACCACAAATAAGTAAAACCAGCAAACCACCAGCTGCCTCTAACCTTTTACTTCAAGCAAAGCTTTACTGTTTTAACTTCAAATAATTTTGTTATTGAACTCAAACCCTCATACAAAAAAATTCTTAGAATGGTGAATTTTTTACTTTTTTTTACAACTAGTTTTCTACTCCTACTCTTAAATTACACTAAATTAAATCTTGTTTTACCTCATCTCTAATATACAAAAATACTAGCCCCATAGTTAAAATATACTACTTAAAAAACATATTTTTAATATTATATTTTATCTCTACTTTTAAGAAAGTCTCCGGTAAAATTAATTAAACATACTCAAACTATTTAGTTATATTAAATGCTAAGTTATTGGATTATTTGGATATCATAGTTAAATTCCATTCATGTCACATCGAATAAGATTTGATTTAACGTATAAGATTAGATTAAGGGTATAACATTAGTTTTTTAGAGTAAGAAAGGCGATTTGGTTGTGATTTTGAATAATTAAAGGCACACGTGGTCTCCCTATCACGTTCGAACACAACACCCTGAGGTAGGAGATGTGATAAGGCATTTTGTGAGAACACAACACTCTCGTGTAGCGGATGTGATAAAAGCATTTTGTGAGAATTGTTATGAATGTGAGAGCCTCGTTAAAGGCCAATAAGTTTTACATCAATCGGTTTGATAGAATGCATTTTATGGTTTTTTATTGTAGAGGTTATGGGTTTGTAAGTGGGAAAGAAGTTTTACCAAAGTGAGCATTTAAGTGATGAGTTTCTCTTAAAATGATGGATGGATCAAGTTACCAGTGTTGTATGTGTTCGGGTCCGTGTGTGACCTTTTGTCGATGGGTTTACCCGAATTACCAGACATAGCATTAAATTGTGAAAAAAATATTCTTTCTCCGTTAACTTCTATAAATACTAGTCTATTATTATATTTTCACATAAAGATTCTACACTTCTGCTCCAAACTTTTTCTACTTAAATTTATATTCTTATAGTCCGACAATACTCAACTGTGAATCTTTTCAACAACTTAGAGCATTTATAGTGGGTTTTTCATTTTCGATGTGAGTATGTGCCTTATATTATGAGGAATGATTGTTAGTGGTTGTGAATGAATATAAGAAAATATTTATGAGGGTTTTACCTTGATTTCCCATTTTGGGAAATATGAGAAATCACGATACAACTCCCATAAATCTGTTAATATTTTAAAAGTTGTTGTGAGTAAAGAAAGAGAAAATATAATAATAAAAATATTAAAAAGTATTATATAATTAAAAGTGATAGTAAAAAATAATATTTTTACTTTTTTAGTATATATATAAGGATGGGTTGAGAAACCCACTATGAATGCTCTTATTTCCCTCAAATAGTTCATAAAACCAATTGTTGTTTATCCAAACGACCTTAACCTTAACATTTTCAACTCCATTTCGTGTTCTCAAAACCAATGTTTTCAGAACCGGATCGGACGTCGAACATGACGCCTTACTGGTTTGGTGGTCGGACCGGATTTAACTATATTTTAATTATATTTATATATGTATTTAAATATAAGTAATTTATATATGATTTACATATATATATATTATAGTTATATATAAAACTTAACTATATTTGTATATCCGATGTATTAATTTATGGTTTAACACCCAGTTTTTACCCATTAAAAAAAAAACCGGTCCGAACCGGTCCGGTTTCCCGGTCCGACTAGCGGTTCGGGACGAACCAGCCGGTTCGACCAATCCAAAACGAATCGAAGCGAACCAGACCGGCCACCGGACCGATCCCCGGTCGGACCGGCCGGTCCGATCCGGTCGCGAAATCATTGCCCAAAACACAATCCGATGTCGAAGTTGTTCGTGAAACATAACCTTACACGCCAATAAATAAATTAAAAAAAACAACTCTCGCAGAAGGGTCCGTGAAATCATGTGTCACATACGCGTTGCGCACCTGTTTACAAAGGGGCCAAGATGAAAACAACGTAACATACGTTATACATCCATTTAATTCTTGGATTATACAAGGGTTGGTGATGGTTTTAAGAAGCATGCCAATTGCCAAACTTTTCATATTAAACCAACTAGTCTATCGCCTTTTAAAGTTTAATAATAAGATTTTACTTTTTTAACCAATCATTACAGTCTTATTTTAATTTTATCTATGTTTTAAAACGTATATAGTGCATGTAAATACTCACTATTAATATACTTTGCACCTTATAAACTTTATTGAAGTTACCATATAGTCCTGAACTTCAGTAATGTTACTTTTTTTATCCAATATAACCACAATATATTTCAAACTTTTAAGGTAGGTTTAATTTTATCCGGGGTTTGAACCTGCTGTAAAAGTGTAAAACACAAGCAAGCCAACTAGTTCTTATTAAAACATTTGAGAGATAAATAGTAACATTCTAACCATCAAATTCTTCCACATGTAACTATAGTTTTTCCTTAAATCCTCTGTTTATAACATTCACATCTTACTTCCTAAGTTTATGTGAGTATATTCCTTATATTATACGAAATAGTTGTAAGTGGAAGAAATATAAAATGTTATTATTTATCTGTATATTTAATGAAATATTTTTTAACCCTTATAATTCTTTAATATTTTTATATAAGGATTCAGAGTGAATGAGAGACAATTTATTGATAAAAATATAATTATTTAATTAAAAAAGATAAAAAATAATAATAATTTTGTTTTAATTACATTTTCCTTTTTAACGGTGCAACAATCAATATCCTTTACTCTATAAGCCATCCTTATTCATTGGTTTTTAAAAATCATTTTAATAGTAATAATTAATATATATTTTTATTCTAATATAATAATCTAAAAAATCTTCTTATTCTAATAA